>JAGFMF010011791.1:876472-1049617 GCA_019455555.1 Galemys pyrenaicus | reverse complement strand
CCCTACCTCCCATAGCCCCCCCCCCCACCATTACAAATATTCTTGGTGTGCCATTGTACACATTTAAGGCAGGTAAGATGTCCAGGACATAGTTATTCTTTACTTCACAATGAATAAGGATTTCACTGCAAAGAACACCCTTTCCTTTCCAGCATTATCTTCTCCCCAACTCCCTGGTGAATACTTTATTCTTTTCAGTTTGTTAGACAATGGAGAGTTCCCTTGAAAACTGGTATGACATTTTCCAACACAAATCTATTGTTCTTAGGTCTTAACTGCTCCCTGACATTAAAGCCACCCATTTGCTTTTATAAGCTAATATTTTCATCAAAATGGCTTCAAGACCACATTCACCTTGTTGGAAATACACTAAGATGGGTTTGGAAAAACAGTCCATGGTGCCTGGATAGAGATCGGCTCAAGAAATATCTGGAGTATCATTTGATTATGATCTGCTCTGTTAACAAAAAGGACTTTGAACATAGCCAAATGCATAAGTTAAATCCTTTTAAGAATTATGCTTGAAGCAGATTTTCTCGGAAACTCTTCAGTCGATGTGATTTATTAAATGGTGTATTTTATCCTATAGAAGTCTTGCCAACTCCTTCTCTGACTTAAAACATCATGGCTCACACATTTTTGTCCCCTGAGAGGGATGGGCAACAATAACATTTTTCAGGTGTCATTTATTTTGAGGTACTGTGAGGACACCGTGAGTCAGCTTAGATAAATCATCAGAAAAAAAGGAAATGTACCCAAGGGAAATGTTTGTGGTGGTTACATTGACTAAATATAAGGAAGAGTGTGTCCTTGAGTGTGAAGAACTGCCTGGCTTAAAGAAGAGGGCATGACAGCATACTGGGGCTGCTGACATTTCCAGATGAATGTTCTTGCAATGAGCCCTTGTACTTGCCAACATTGGGTAGTTCTTTTTTATCTTAGTAAAGATTTATTTTGTTTACTTATGCATACAAGAACTGGGGTGTAGGCCAGAGGTGCAGGGGGATGAGATGATTCACCAGAGACAGAGTGGGGGAGCAGAATGGACAGATCTACTGAAATACACTGCTGAGGGGAGATGGGGTGAGACAGGAGAGGTCTGCTGTGCCATGTGAGTCAGCTTCTTGGTGGGGTATTGAACTCCACAGTGGCTACCAATAGGTTGATAGTGCTGAGACTTTAACCCCTGTGCCACTAGGGAGGCCCAAGTTTGGATAGTTCTTAATATCAACCATAGCTGTCCATTTGCTATTTTGTGTGCTTTGCACATACACTCCTGTCACTGTCATCCCACAACACCTAGACCTCTTTATTGCTACTTCCTGTATTTGGAAATAAGGTTCAGACCCATGAGCTCACTCTTCCCAGACCTGAGCTCTCTGGCTCCCTGGCTCCAAACCTGTAATACCGAATCCTGAATGTGCTGTGTTTTTTTTTTTTTTTTTCTAAAATACTTTATATAACTTGATTGAATTTATAGCTTGCTCATCACTATGATTTATATTTCTGGGCTTAATAAATGTCAAGGTAGTAAAATAATAGATGTGAAAATAGTTGCAGTTAATATTTTATGAATAGATTGCTTTATAGTAAAGCAAGAAGGATCTAATAACTTTGTGTTTAATGTTAAAGGTGGTGCCTCATTGGACCTTAAAGCCTGTCCTCCTAAACCATCTAAATGGATCCTGGACATGACCTGGCTAAATTTGGTGGAACTAAGTAAACTGAGACAGTTTTCAGATGTCCTTGATCAGGTAACTTGTGCTCTAAATAATGTTGTGGTGAGCAGCTTCCTGATATGTGGGAGACCAAAGTTTCTAAATATGGTCACCTGTTCTTGACCTTCCTCACAGCTCATTTGCACTCTGATAACACCTAATCCCTCCACTGCAGACTGGCCTCGAAGGAAGAAATTATTTGCCTAGGAAGTTTAACTAACACTGCCCTGAAGAACATGTCAGCATCCACTGTTGGCAATTCACAGTGGAAATTCAACGTAGAGGTTCAATTACATTAAATAATTAGATGTGCTTACAAGGTTTTGCCTTCTTTTTAGAGATTAAATGAAAACACTGATGAGAAGCTTCCTAATGCTGAACATCCTTTCCTGTCTTTGACTCTTCCCTTCTTCCTCTCCTGCTTCTCCTCATACCCTGCCTTAGCCATACATCTGGGTATGTATAAGTCTTTAGAAGTTATTATTCTTCTATAATCAGCCAGTTCCTGATAAGTTGTGTGTAAGTTGGTATCATGGAAGTTGGGCAGAGAAAATTGAATTGAGACAAACCAAAAAACAGACTAGAGGGAAGCAGCATTGAGAGCAAGGTGGCTTTGGAATTACAAATGGAAGGTCTTATGGCCAGAAAGTATTTTAAGGTTGACGTTCCCAGTTTAAGTTGCTCAGAAGCTTATGTTCTATTTTACTTTTATGCTTTGGCTAGCAACCGGTGGTATTTGATGTGTCTGTCAAGTAATTAGAGTATAAAATATTTGTTTGGATTACGTAACTTTCATTTGATAGACTTTATTTTTGTCATTTTTATTTTTTTACTGTGTTGGTTAGCTACTGGTATATGATTTAGAGGAATGTGTTCACTCCTCTTCAGATGTATGTTACTACGCTACACCAACCACATAGGCACCCTTAGACCTTACCATTGGGGTCCTCCATTTGGGCGATTTTAATGCATGATATACTCCTCCAGGAGTGACTTCCCGTGACATTTCCTGAACCATTATTATTGTAGTCACTGTTTTCTAGGCTGGTATCATATCTGAAAAAAAAAATCCCTTCACATTATAAAGTTTTATGATGAAAAGAGGTTGCCATTTTTCATTCTTGCATGATACTTTCTAAATATGACTCTAGAATGGGTTTTCCTTTGATTAGGCCTCAAAAAAAAAAAAAAGAACATTTGGGATTTTAATCAGGGAATATACCAGGGTCTATAAGATTGTATTTATCTGTCTACATAATTAGTTTGTTCTATATTTTTGAGATAATTTTCCTTCTAATGCTTATCGTTGATTTTTTAAGTCTTAAAGGGTAATAGAATATATACTTTCTCTCTTCATCGTTGCCTAAAAGGAAGCCTATCTGATTATTCATTTGGAGATGATATTAAGTGGCATATTTCATGTTACTCTACACTAATAGAATATTGACCAAAATGCTTTTAATTCAATAATAAACATGTTAAATATGTTCGTTGTATCTGGAGTGACCTTGGAAGTGAGGAAATGCTAGTGAATAAAATTTGGCTCCTGATCATGCCAGAATTTCATGGGACAAATAAGATTTCTGTAAATAATTAAAATGAGTTTCCATTGATTTCTCTGTTCTTTTCGAATGTGTTACCACAAAGGCATAGGATAAATTAAATGGCCAGGGACTCATCTTAATCTGAAATGTAACTGTAGGCTGACTAGAGCAAATCACATTTGATTTTGGATTCTCAAACTTTTTAGTACTGGAATAAAAAAAATAGCTAAGGGCTGTCATTTGCACATGTCTGGAATGGTCAGAAGGTTGAATGAAAAATATCTGTGAGCTCTTGTTAAAAGATTTTTCCCATGGTGTGACGCATTTCTTATTGCCTGGCATTTTAGATATCAAGAAATGAGAAAATGTGGAAAATCTGGTTTGATAAGGAAAATCCTGAGGAGGAACCTCTCCCAAACGCCTATGATAAGTCTCTTGACTGCTTTCGACGCCTTCTCCTCATCAGATCCTGGTGTCCTGACAGAACTATTGCTCAGGTGAGATGTGCAAGTAGATACAACTAAATAATTTTTCAGGAGAATTTCCTTTTAAATTTAAAGAAATATTTAAGATGTTAACTCCAATGAGTGTTTTCCTGAAGGTTTCTATGTAAATGTTTTTAGCGATAAAATGTTAAAAATGAAAAAGTGATGATTATACTGAAGAGTATATTTGGACTAAGTAGTTTAATGATTTTTTAATTTAATTTTTAAAAAGATTTATTTTATTTATTATGCATAGAAGAACTGAGGTGCAAGCCAGAGGTGTGGTGGGGGAGGTGAGATGTTTCATCAGACAGAGTGGGAGCAGAACAAGTGATACATTGAAATACACTGCTGAGGGGAGCAGTGGGTGAGATGGGAGAGGTCTGCTGTGCCATGTGGATCAGCTTCCTGGTCAGGGATTGAACTCTGCTGCAGTCGCTGTGGACAGCTTCATAGTGCTGAGACAACCCCTTGCATCACCAGGCAGGATCCTAATTTTTTATTTTTTGGTTCAGTGGTACAATGTGAATGAGAAACCCTTGTTGTTCTGGTTGGCTTATAGTTATATCATGAAGGTTATAGATTGTTCATCTGTATCATTTTGCTATTAACTCAGAAATGATGTGACTGCTCCAATTTCCTTTCATAAAACTGTGTGTCTTTATGAAGGAAGATTGTTGGTACTAGGGAGGGGAGACAGTTTAAAGAAGGCATAGACAAGTGTGGTTGTCAAACTGTGCATTGCCAACACCATATCATTTTCCCCAAAAGTATAACAACTTTGATGCAAAAATGTAGGTTAGCTTAAAATTCTCTCTCAAGATGGCCTTCAGAAGACCTGTCTTTCCAAAGACCTTTACTCTGCTGACCCACCATTATGGAAATGTACCTACTTACAAGTCTTGTACTATCTTGCCTTCATGATTAAAAGTTGAACTCTCATTTTCAACACAGATGGATTCCTTATGGGTTTCTCTACATAAACTCATCAGTAGCAATAGGCTGGGTTTATAATAGAATGTAGGAAGGTTTCCCCTTCCCACTCCAGGGGGAGTATTAAAAATGAATGGAGTGAACCATTTCAAGTCCACTTAGGTATGGTGGAATCGTGAAAACAACTAGATTCAGTGATTTATTGAGAAAAGAAAAATGAGTTCTGCATCTCAAGGCTCTCAGATCACCCCTCTTTTAGTTTTTCTTTGCAGCTTTATTACTTTTATCCTGCCCAAATGAATTATCAAACTGTTTCTTGATTGAAGGTTGGTATGAATTGCAAGTAGTTTCTCTCTCTTCCCTCTTTCCCTCCTTCACTTCTTCCCTCTTTTCTTCCCTCCCACCTCCTTCTACCTGCCATATCCCTCTCTCTTTGTTTTGTCTCTCTTTCCTTTTTTTCTTATTTTGCCCATAGAACACTTTATTTGATTCAATGCTGACATTTATGTCTCTCACATGTTTCTGTAACTTTGTCATTTTCATCCTGGCTTCTGTCATCTGTAGATTTTTGACAACCATGACTCTCTAACTGCTTAACTCCTTAACATCTATGACTCCTACATTAGATTGATTCTGAGGTATTTAATTCTTTTTTTTTAAAGATTTATTTATTTATGCATAGAAGCACTGGGGTACAGGCCAGAGGTATGGGATGTGAGAGGATCCACCAGAGACAGAGTGGGGAACAGAACAGGCAGACTGATGACTGAAATACACTGCTGAGGGGAGCAGCAGGAGAGGGAGGAATGCACCATGTGGGTTACCTCCCCAGCCAGTGGCAGGGATCAAACTTATGCTGCAATGGCTGTGGTTTGCTGCAATGGTTGTGGTTTGCTTCATAGAGCATTGCTTAACCCTTTGCACCACCAGGGAGGCCCCCTGAGGTATTAAATTTTTTTTTTTGAAGCAACTATATGATGGCCTGTTTGTGTGATTTGTTGTGTGGTCTGGTCTCTGGATGGCTCTAATGGGCTCCATATGCCTCTCCTCCCCCTTTTTCTCCATTTTGAGTAACGTTGGTGTCTTTTGTTTTGACAGTCGTTGTTCTGTTGCTTTAGGATTTCTTTCTCATGCAGCTTGGTGTTGATAAACCCTTTTAGTTTTTGCTTTTCTGGGTCAGAAGTCATTTTCCTTAAATGCTTCATCTTTTTCCAGTCCCTTCATGCTCGTAGTGTTTGGGTTGAAAAATGTGCTGACATGCTGACTGGTGTTTCCTTATAGGTAACATTTTTCCCTCTTGATACTTTTAATATTTTTTCTTATCATTGGTTCACAACAGCTTTATTATTATGTGTCTATGCAGGATTATTTTCTTTGGAATTCTTTGGGCCTGTTGGATCACAACTTTGGTTTATTTCCCACATTGAAATGGTTTTTGGTGACTTTATTTAAATAGATTTTCTCTTTTTCTTCTCCTTCTGGAATACCATGATATGGATAATTATTTCTCTTTATGTTATTCCAGAGAACTCTTGCACTGTTTTCATTAATTTTTTATCTTGTTCTATTCTTGTGTTCTCCAATATTGTATTACATTCATAATACTCTGTTGCCTCAATTTGTCTACTATTAAGGCCCTGAATTATGTTTTTAAATCATCTATAGAGTTTAACTCCATGATTTCTGAATGTAGCAGCCTCATATCTTTATTCTGTTGTTGTTTCTATCCCATATTGTTTATCTATATCTATATTTTAATCTCCCATCAGCATTACCAGGACTATTGTCCTGAATTCCCCTCTTGTCATACTCTGCAACCCCACTGAGTTGGGATTCCTTTCAGGGATTTTTATTCTGACATTTGTACTATGTTCGTCTCTCCCCTCATTTTTGATTTTGTATTGGTTTTAGTGAGGATAGATTCTTCACTGTTGTTTTTGCACTGTTGACTTAGCTGGAGGACTACTTACAAGGGTATTAGGTAAAAAGGACTGATCCAAGGTTTGCTTTCAATAGACTGAGGAATCAGGTTTTTTTGTAAAGTGCTGTAAAGTGGTGGGAGGTATTGTAGATAGTGCATCCTGGGAGGGGAGTTGTAAGGGATTTTGAACATCTCAGGCTGGACTTTAGTAGCTTCTTCTATTGGGACATTCAGGTGTTGTAGCTATTTTGTCTTATGAACCTCAGATTAAAACCAGTGGTCTTCACTCCATGCCCCACTTCTGCAGATCTCTCACAATGCACCCTCTGTATTTTTCACTGTCCTGGGTGTCTGCTTGTGTACCCCAGTGTGGTGCTGGGTCTTAGGAAATCCAGCGTTGGTGTGTGCCCAGGTTTATAGCTATAGGGGGCTCTGCACCAAAGCCACTGTGGGTTGGACTGTCCCATTATTGCTCTAATCAGCTCACTTACTTTTCTGATTCCTACCCCTTTTAGTGGTGCTGATGATCCTATTGTGTATGCTGGTAAGTTTTCTCTGAGGGGCACTTTGGCTTTGCATGAACTTTGTTAAGCATGTCTAGTGGAGGTGAGTCCAGTGGACTCACTCTGCCACCACTTACGGGAACAATACACTTTTGACTTGGAGCCAATTTGAGCGAGTGGTTGTGACCCTTTTTGAGAGCATTTCTTTTCCAGGAATGGTAATTTTTATCTCCAGAAAGAAACTTCAGTCATCTTCGCCATTATAAGCAAAATAGCCTTTCTTATAGTCTGTTCCCAGGGCTGGCAAATTAAATTTGGCCCATTGCCTCTTTGGGTCCTCTTGGTGAGTTAAGAATCATTTTCATATTTTTAAATGCCAGAAAAAGTCACAGAATCATGATATTTTGTGATATGCGAAAATTACATGGTGTTCAGATTTCAGTGTCCATTTTATTGGAGTATGGTCATATTCATTTGTGTACGCACTATCTATTCTGCTTCTGTGTTACAAAGGCAAAAGGAGAGTTGTGGCAACTCTTGTTTGTATGTAACAGAGCAGGTGAGCTCATAGCTTGGATGGAAATTCCCATGTCATGTTATTGCTGAGTTCTGTAGCTGCAGCAGATATTTTGAGTGCCTCGCTGTCTTGGAGTGGCAGGCACCTGGACCAGGTACACTGCCAGGCACATCCTGCAGCAATGGCAAGTAACCAGGACTGAGACACAACAGCATCTTATGGAGTGCTGAAGAGTTCAGCCTTGGAAGTCCTGGGTCACACATTGCACTTCCCCAGTGTCGTGACCAAACTTGTACCCAGAATAGACTTTTGGAGAAGTCAAAGAGCATGTCAGATAAACTTTTTTTTTTTTTAAAGATTTTTATTTATCTATGCACATAAGAGCTGGGGTATAGCCCAGAGGCGGGGGGTGAGAGAATTTACCAGAGACAGAGTGGGGAACAGACACAGGCAGATCAACTGAAATACACTGCTGAGGGGAACAGCGGCAAGGCAGGAGAGGTCTGCTGTACTATGTAGGATCCCCACTATGTGAGGATCAAACTCATGCTTCAGTGACTGTGGAAGCCCCACCGAGTGGGGCTCAACCCCTTGTGCCACCAGGGAGGCCTTCAGATAAACTTTTAAAATACCTGCTAGAAGGTATAGAAAAATATGTACACATTTATACTCAGGCTTGGGAATTTGACACAGGATCTGGCCAAACTAAAGAAAATATTGAGATATGAAAATAAATGGCTTCCTGTGCTCCAAGTTCAACTGGACTGAGCTTAATGTCCTCGGAACTTCTCCCAAGTACTGAATCTAACAAAAGAGAGGAAGGATGCCTGGAAACCCATCTCTATGTGTGAGTGGCCCAGGCACTGGCTGGTTATTTCAGTGCCACCAGCCAGGCCCTGACAGTGAGGGCTCCAACTACCACTCCTTGGGACTTTGGTGAGAGCCTTTCCCCAAAATCATCTACAGGTAATTGCAATGGCAGGAAAACCTGTGTATGCTACCAAACTGATGTGGTTCTTCTTAATGTGCCATGATATAGTGACCTTGACATTATGGGGAGGGATGATGACTTAAGAAGGAGAAGGATCCCATAGTAAATGTTCCAGAACTTTCTGAATTAGCTGCTATGACTTTAGGGAGTGGGAATGCTCATCTGTTTTTTGTTTCTCTGTGTGTGTTCTTATGGGGCAGATTGTCTTAGAGAAACTTTACGTTGTAATGGAAATGATAAATTTTGTTTGGGGAGTTTTCCCAAACTGGAGGAGATAAGAAATAGAACCTCTTTGGTATTCCACAGTCTAGAAACAGTCAGCATCCATTGCCCCTCTTACTAGATTCTAGAGAAGATAGTTAAGTTGGAATATTACCTTATTTCAGCCATTACCCTCCCACACTAACCTGCAATGATGGCAAACTTGATCAGGAGACATGATCCCAATTCATCAGCTCAGGGACCAAGGTATGGCGGTCACTTTGGGGATATATAGAGCAAAGCTAGATATTCAAAATGGAGGGAGAGTCTATATTAATGACTGAAATCAATCTTTGGGTGTTTTAGTCAAAGGCAATGGTGTAACCATTTCTCTGTCCTCCTTTGGTCCCAGGTCTATTTGCCCCCCGTCCGATTTAAAAATCAAGTTTCACCAAAACTGTTTTGTGTTTCTCTGGACACAGGAGTGGGAAGTTTACTGACCTGGCCCCTAGTTATCGTCCCACCAAGGCCACCTCACCCAGGCCCATCTACCCAGTCCTCGACATGGTCACAGGTCATCACGTCTTGCCACACTCACAGATATGTTCTGCTTGTTATGTGAGAATGATCCTCCAGAGAGTTCCACCAGGGGACAGAGTTTGGATTTTACCCCCATGAGGGCAGGTGAAGATAACATAATAGGAGAAAATTCTCTGTGAGGGAATCTAATTATTTGCAAGGGGGTATTATAGACTAAAGGTCATATATACCATAGTATTTATTGAGAAATATTAATAGTCATTCTTTTATATTATTTATAAAAGGACTGTTGTTACTAGAATATTTTTATATGTTTGACAGTATATTGACAAAGTCTGTGATATAGTGAGCATGGATTTAAAGCTAACAATAAAAGGCATAAGTTAAAGGTGGAAAGGGATGGTGATAAGGATTAGGGTAAGTTTATAAATGGAATCTTTAAAAATCATTCATTCATTTATTCAATAAGTATCATATAAATTTCATTCAGGTAATAGTTATTTGGTGATTTTTATTTGATAATTAAATCCTAGGCATTGTGCTATTTACTTGATTATGTGAATGCATTTCCCTTAAAGCCTCCTAAGTAATAGCTTCCTGACATGTAAAATTCTCTGTGCAGACAATGAATCAGACAACTTAGGTCTGGTATTTTAACTGTGATTGTGTATTTGGCTGGTAAACTAGCTTTCTTGCCCATAGACCAGGGATTCAAACAGACAGACAGACAGACAGACCAGCAAACAAACAGGAAAATCCCATTCTGTTTCCCTGGCAGGGATACTGGATATCACTGCACCCATCTATGGGCATGAATTTTGGACACCACACTGCGTGTTCTACATGAAGGAGTTAGAACTAGTTTTGGTGACTTATGTATTATTTTTGGCAGGCCCGCAAGTACATCATGGACTCCATGGGGGAAAACTATGCTGAGGGTGTTATTCTGGACCTGGAAAAGACCTGGGAGGAGTCTGACCCACGGACACCTCTCATTTGTCTCCTGTCAATGGGCTCAGACCCCACAGACTCCATCATTGCCTTGGGGAAGAGACTGAAAATAGAAACCCGCTACGTATCCATGGGGCAGGGCCAGGAGGTCCACGCACGCAAACTCTTGCAGCAGACCATGGCAAATGTGAGGCCAGATGTCTATTTCTGTTACTTTGTCCATTAGTTGTACATACTGCATGCTGTTTATCAAAGATGGCAAAGTATGGTATCCACTAGAAAATTTTCATGGAAAAAACACATAAAATTTTCCTGCTAAGTGTGATTTAGGCAAGATTTACCCCAAGAACATCCTATTTGCAACCAGTTTGCATAATATAGACACAACTGTACTTAGAATAAAACATTGATAGTCACAGGATGCTTGTTTGATTTGAATTTGAAACAAATAATCATGTAACTAACAATTACGATTTCAGACAGGTAAGTTAGAATTTAAATGGAGCATTTTAAGTTTATCCATGTTTCTTCAGTTTAATAGTTTAAATAAAATAAATCTTACTGATCATTAGCATGCTTATAACTTGTGAGGGATAACAGTTTCTTAAATGTTTCATAACAACGGTCTATTGGAAGCTGTGAAGAATGCAGGGGAAATCAATAATTTCCCAGGAATAACAATAGGGGTGATCTCTTAGCAGAAAGAAAACAAAGTATTTCGTATAGTATGTGGCACTAACACAAAACAGTGCTGGCTGAAGGATTCCATGGTGAGGACTGAAGCGTTAGAACCTTAAATCAGGACTCACCTTGCTGGAGAATAGAACAACCAAAGCCTTCCTGTTTATGATCACATTTAATATGTAATTTCTGCTTTGTTTTGAATTGTGGTTATATCAACCAATTTTTTCAAAGAGCAAAACCTAGTTGGTTTATTTATCCAGCGTTGCTGTCTTCTTCTGAAGAAAATATAAGGGGGCATGTGAAATTAAAAATCATCAGCTTTCTATCATTCTAGTAAGATGTTAGATCTGGTGCTTGGTTTGTTTCCTGGAAAGAGAAATAACTCAGGCTGCACTAGACAAATCTAAGTGATTCGAAGTTACAGCATCAAGAAAAGAACACAAGATTATGATCTGAATTGAGATGATTTTAGCAAAAAATATTCTGTAGATTAGTTATTGAATAAATGACCATTGTTTGACAGGAAGTTTTGCCTGTGTTGTTTTATACAAAGACTCTTTTTACTTATACTTATGGAATAATTTATAAAAATTTCTTATTTTCTAAAACTCTTTCTGTTTAGTGATCAGATCCCACAGAGAAGGTTGGACCTTATTGAAGAGGGTGTTTGTGCTGGTGGCAGGGCTGAGGAACTCTGTAGGAGAAGGACAGTAGTAGGTCTCAACAGTTAGTGTGGAGACTTTTCTTTCCCCTGTCTTCAGAGAAGGTCTGTCCCTTGTGCCCAAGTCCTCCAGGTACACCTCTCTGTTGTGTCTTTCAAGAAACCAGTCCCCATATTTCCAGTTCCCATCTCTTCTTAGAGGAGGCAGGAATATGTGAGGTGCTCAGACTTGCAGTCATTCTGTTTCACCCATATTCTTTCCCCCTTCAGTATACCCCTCGTGTCTACTCTTCTTGAGTGCTTTGGGGATTGCATGGTAAAATTAAGTTACCAATCAGGTAGCTTTCCTCTAATGCCAGTTAGGATTCCACTTCCTCGAGTTGATTTGAAATATTGTCACTATTACCTTCATCCTCACTATCTTTGTCCTTAAGAGTTCATGCTTAAAAAAAATCTTTTCATGGTCATGCTCATAGACTTTTGGGAAAGGGGCTGCATTAAGTGACTGTCTTCAACCAGGCATCTTTACTCAAAAGTTCTGTTATCTCTTGCGTTTCATTTCAGCTATTTTCAAATTCTACCTTATAGTGCAACTTTATTTGGCAGGCTGACAACCTGTGGGGCAAAGGTGTGGGAGAAAGAAAAGCAATAGCTCACTTCCCTTAAACATGATATCCTTAAACTTGACCTAGACTAGTCCAAAGTGGTTCTTACGCATCTCTGTTAAATTTTAACTGCTTGAGGTCTGAGAGCCTGATTTGCATGTGCTGTTGGTGCAGGGAGGATGGGCACTTCTCCAGAACTGCCACTTGGGGCTGGACTTCATGGATGAGCTGATGGACATCATCACGGACACCGAGGTCGTGCATGGCGCCTTCCGCCTGTGGATGACCACCGAGGGGCACAGGCAGTTTCCCATCACACTGCTGCAGATGGCCATCAAGTTTGCCAATGAACCTCCCCAGGGCCTCCGTGCAGGATTGAAAAGAACATATGGTGGTAAGTCTAGGAATACTTCCAAGTTTAGGGGAGGTTTTGTACTTGCACTGTTTTCTTAAAGAAATTGTAAAAACAGTGAACTGGAAGGTACTTGTAGCAGATGGGGCTTTTCTTTCATGTGATGGGGCAAGGATAGCCAGCCCCCTCTGTTATGTGGAATACAGGTATGTGAGGGGAATACAGGTGGAATAGACATGGGAGAAGCAGAGCCCAGAGTTCTCACCTTCTAAGTCTCCTCTTCTCCCAGTATCCCTCTGCTTTGGCCACTGCTGTTCCTTGGTTAGTCACCTGCCTTTCATGATAACACCTAAAATTGGTAATTTTGCCAAGTATGGTCCTTGTGCTCCATACCTAAAGTGTGAAAGTTGTCTTTTCTAAGAATACAGTCTGACTTAAAATGATGATTGGTCTTTGTTTAATGAAACCATCTGAAAAAATTCTAAAAGAGCTGTCTGGTGGAGTTGCAAATAAGGCTCAAATTCCTTTCAATTTATAAAGTAATATGGGGCTGAAATAGATGTTGAAGGATAATATTTACCAAATCAATACCATAATTATTTATATAATGTAAAATATATGCACATATAGTAATCATCATTATTATTTGGGGAATATAGTCAAAGAGCAATTGACTTTTAATTAATACTAGTACTAATTAATATTAATCACTATTCTACTAACTAACATACTGATTAATATTCCATTGTTTTTAGTGTGTTTAGAAGTCCCTGCAGCCTCAGTATAAAACCCAAATAATAATGTTGTTACTCTTTCAGTAATAGTTGTAGTCATAGTAGTAGTATTTGTCTTACTGCCATTATTCTTGTTTTTATCTCCACATTATCTTGTTAAATTGGCAGGAAATTGACTCATAGTAGGAAGCCTATCCCTCCCCCTAGCTCTGGAGATTTTTCAGGAAGAAATACCCGTGAATATCCAAAGTTAAATTGTAATTGCCAAACGAATGTGATAAAAATAATTAAAGATAAGTCAAGTGTAATAATAGAAATTTACTGAAACAATAACTTATAAAAGTGGCTGAAATTAAAGACATTTGAGAGATAAGACATTTTTTCATCCAACTGACAATCCAGGTGTGAGTCAAGACCTGCTGGACGTGAGCATGGTGGCCCAGTGGAAGCCTATGCTGTATGCGGTAGCTTTCCTGCATTCCACAGTTCAGGAGAGGCGGAAATTCGGCCCCCTAGGATGGAACATTCCCTATGAATTTAATCAAGCAGACTTTAATGCCACTGTGCAGTTCATCCAAAACCACTTGGATGACATGGATCTCAAAAAGGTACTGTGAGCATGTTCCTCATGTGCTGGTGTTTATGAGCCTGGGCCCTCAAGCTAATAAGGGCTAAATCCTGTAAGAGAGATGAATTTCAGTGCCCACAAAGACATTAAATCATGGCAACTTGGTCAACTTGCCTCTTGACTTCAAGTTAAAATATTGAGTATGATCATATTTCTTAAAGGCAAGTTGACATGACATAGAAACAATCTAAGAGGGCCTACAGGGTGGGAGGAGAATGGGTGGGAAAATTCATTTCTTAAAATACTAACAAAGAAAAATGGATATCTAGATTACTTCAGAAGTGTGCTTTCTAAAGAACTGTCCCTCTTTTTCTCAAAGAATAAACATTCTTTTTCTGTTGAAGTTTAAAGCACATGACTGCATCAAAAGTCTATTTATCATCAGGGACATGAGTGATCCCTCATGATTGCCAATTTAATTTAACTTCTGCCCTTTTCATTTACTGATGAAGAATTCATGCATAGTTGAATGAATGACGTGGCGGTCAACAAACACATGGATGTTGCCTGGTAGGAAATGAGGATGAGACAGTCATCAGTTTTATGCAATTATTCTATACATTTACCAGGGAGTCTCTTGGACCACCGTTCGCTACATGATAGGGGAGATTCAATATGGAGGAAGAGTCACTGATGACTACGATAAGAGACTGTTGAACACATTTGCTAAGGTTTGGTTCAGTGAAAATATGTTTGGACCAGACTTCAGCTTTTACCAAGGATATAATATTCCAAAATGCAGCACAGTGGACAACTATCTTCATTATATCCAGGTTTGTCAGCCTCAGAATTTTACAAATAAAGCAAATCATTATAGCCATTTGATCTTTATGATATTTATTTACACTGCATGTATTTTTTTAGAAATAAGTTTTAATGGTAATATAATTTGAACGGTGAAACTTCTACCATAGATGATTTTCATGTTCACTTACCTATAAATGGTCTGCATGTATTGTTTACTCTGAATTTCCATCCTCTTTTTCTTCTAATACCTTTATAAAGACTATTCTCTGAGGAGATGATAAAACAGATTTAGAACTGGGAACCTACACAAATTCCCCTGGAGCTCTCTGTCCAGGGAACTTGAACTCCCTGTGTCAACAGGACAAAGGAAGCCTTTGGACAGTCTATTCTATTTTTCAGTTTATTTGCTTTATCCTATGATATTTGTTCCTTAACTCTTGCCAAATGGACAGTGTGATTCTTGAGGAGCCTTGTTGTATCAGAGCTTCCTTTCTTCACCTCAGCACCCATTAACATTCAGGGAGGGACACTGTGGTGTGTGTGTGTATGTCTGTGTGTGGATATTCCTCATAGAGTGGAATTCTGTAGAGTGGTGCCCCTGACTTCCACATACTGGATGTCAGGAACAGCCTCTATCCAGTTGTGACTCCAGACAAATACTTCTGGGAAGAGTTGGGTGGGGAAAATCATCCTGACAGAATCATTGCTCCTTCAAGAAGATAGATCTTGACATGAAATTTGAGGGGAAAAAAAATCTCATTTGTGCTTCAAGGTAACTACACTTCCTTTCTCTAAGCCTTGAATTCATTTGGTCATTATGTAGTAATCCCTTTTGCTGCTATCGAAGATTTATATTGGAGCAAACAAACTAAAGCACAGCAGTTCCAGAGGGCTAGATTTATCAGTATATTTAGAGGTCCTGTGTCATATAAATGTAATGAGTTTATCATATATAACCACCTCTACACTTTTATTAATCCAAATCAACAAATATATTTGTCTTGACTGTTCTATATATGTCTTTAAATCATTGGCCCTGTATGAGAAAGTGCCTATGAAGGTGTAAATTTAATTATGCCTATACATCTACTTACTTATACATGCCTCATCTCACAGCAAATTTGAAGTTGTATGCAAAAAGAAATAAAATAAAGGAGTCAAAGGGAGGGAAAGTATAAATAAGACAATAATAAAGTTAAATATATAATTCACACAAATATTTGTCAAATTGTAGGTAAATTTTCTTTTTTTTTAAGTTGCTGAGGGAGTCACTGCCTATTCCGCCTTAGTCTTTTTTGCTATCTGTTCTCTCTGACTCTTCTTCTCTCAATATTTCTCTCTTTTCCTATTCTTTTTCTCCCTGAGAGAGTAGCATTTCCCCCTACAGCCTAATATGGGTTTTAATTGCTAAGACTTTCAATTTTTAGCTTCCTAAAACATAGTAACCACTAAGTTATATAGTTTTTATTTAAATGACTGGTTAAAATTAGCTTAGAATCTCAGAAAAAAAATACTGATCCATAACTCCCCTGTCTACTCTTATTATATGTGACAGTGTCTCTCTGGTTAAGTTTGTTCAGTTAGACCCTAAAGAACCTCGAGCCTATACATTATTTCTTGGTGTTGCATTGTTTCTCAATGTTATTTTCCCCCAAGGTAATATTAGATTCTTTTTTTCAATGAGGTTGAGATTGTAGCCTGGCAAATAAGACATGTGTGGTAAATGCCAGTAGCAATATTCTTATTTTCTAAGACAATATCATTTAATTGGTACTTATGTGCATAGTCTGTTCTTACCTGGGGTAATTGTTGTTCAGGGCTTGCCCACCTATGACAGCCCTGAAGTGTTTGGGCTGCACCCCAATGCTGACATCACCTACCAGAGCAAGCTAGCCAAGGACGTGCTGGACACCATCCTGGGCATCCAACCCAAGGACAGCTCTGGGGGAGGAGATGAAACCCGAGAGACCGTGGTGGCCCGGCTGGCTGACGACATGCTGGAAAAACTTCCCCCAGACTATAGCCCATTTGAAGTAGGTAGATGACATCCTGATCAAGTGCCAACTGTGTATGATTGTTTGGTTGGAGGATGACAAAGAAATAAGGGTAAAATTTATTTTCTGAAAAAGAAAAAAAACCCCATAAAACACTCACTACCAGAAGAACCTGGGAAAGAGGTTTTTGAATTGACTAATGCAGCCATTTAAAGATTATAAATAATAAAAAACTGCCAAGCATGTTAATTTCCATAATCACAGGTGTGTTCTGATGGATGAGGTTTGCTTTTCTAGAACTTTCCCTTTAGGTACTTTTTATTCGTTTTTGAAAGGGAAATAATATATTCAAAGAGTAAAGCACTTGATTATTATAACAAGGCGTTGCATAGTTTAATGCACACCTTAATATTTAGAGTTCCTTCAGTTCACGGTGTCTACATTTATATCTCAGGAGTTTGAGAATTGACTTGGGATATTAATATATAAGTAAGTATGTAAACAAAAATTTCATGATATGAAAGTTAATTTTAAGATATTTTATTAAATATTGTGAAAGGATATACTTTAAGGACATTTTAAATTCTTCACTAAAAGTAAAAGTATGTGGCTTCAAGTTGGCCTAGTCTTTGGAGATGACAGAGACTAACCATGTGACACAAAATCTCTGCTTCTACTTGGATTTCAAAAGGACACCTGCTATAGCTTGTTCCTTGAGCATCCTATTACTTGTCACTAAGCAGGCCATTGTGGCTACAGATGTAGCTCAAACACCTGTCTCCAAGAGAGTAATTTCCTGATCACTTGTTTGGAGAAAAGCAATTCTGCCACCAGCTTTCATAAGCACCTATCAGAAAAAGGTGTATAGCATAGACAAAGGTCATTCATGTCTCACAGCGGTGAAATATTTACTAAGCAATAAAAATAACTACCGCTATAACAATAGTTGTGTAAATAAACATGTTAGGCAATGACTTTTAGAATAATGTTTCTTCCTGATGCTGAATTTGTCAGTGTTACTTTAGGATAAAGCAATTCAGCCTAATACAATAGTTGATGCACAGAAAACTCTCAGAGAATATGTGTAAGATAGAAATAAATGAGTGGGAGAGTAGGTGGATGGATGGGTGTTTTGATGGGAAAGACAGAATGCTTTTAAAACCCCATCTAGTTTCTTGAGGCCACCAGCAGGATGGCTTATGAATGGATATGTGTGCTTGAAAGAGTTTAAGTTGGTTGAAAGAGAATATTTCCTAATAAGTAAGGTTGAGATTAGGAAGACTGTGTGACTGTGTGGTGATGGTGTGTATTTTATATTCTTCTATGAATTAATAGTGCCTGTTTCTTCCTACATGGGAATGAAAAATTGTCCATCTAATGAATGTTTCCTTCTACTTTTCTTCTTTGTTTACTGGTAGTGAAAAAACAAAACACATATTAGTCATGAAATTGTGCAAGTTCAGGCTTTCCAAAAGTTCTAGGGAACCCAGCCCATAAACACTGATAGTTGTCTATTTTTTTAAATGTAGAATACTAATTTCTACAAATTAGTATTCTTATCACTTCTCAGATAATGCAAGCACATTAAACACTTGAGCTCCATATATTCCATCCACTGTTATGCCCAGTTAAAACCACCAATTCTATTCCTCTTAGATTTTAAACTCAACAGACTGCCATCATCACTACTTGTAAATATCAATAGTTCTGAATGTGCTGTTTCCACATATTTGCTCTTTAAGGCAAGTAGTTGTTTAAATTGTGCCTAATGCCGACATTGTAGGTAAAAGAGAGGCTGCTGAAGATGGGGCCCTTCCAGCCCATGAACATCTTCCTCAGGCAGGAGATAGACAGGATGCAGCGTGTGCTCAGTCTGGTCCGGGCCACCCTAACTGAGCTGAAACTTGCCATTGATGGCACCATCATCATGAGTGAGAACCTGCGTGATGCTCTGAATTGCATGTTCGATGCCAGGATTCCTGCCCGGTGGAAAAAAGTATGTTTCACTTTATTGCTTCTGTTAAAAACTTTCTTCTTGTGAATAGTTGTAACTGAAAGTGGGAAGCATCTAAGGGGATCAATTGCCTTCTAGCCCTGCATTTTTACTCTGTAAGTTGGAAAAGAAATTATTTAGCACTTCCCATATATCAAGTGCTCTCCTAGGCAATTAACATGCATTACTTCATTTAAAACTTGCATTTTATTGCTCTCAATTTACAGATGCCAAACTTGAGGCTGAGGGAGCTTAAATCTTTTCTCAGATTAGACACTGAAGAAGTTCAAGAATCAGAATATAAATCCAGGCTCTTGTGACCTTAAAAGAAATGTAGTATAATCACATCACTTTTGATTAACACTATAAAAAAAGGATAGAACACTATAAAAAAAGGATAGAATGGGTTACCTAATTTAAAATTATTATCTTCCTATATCAATATTTAAAATGTATTTTTTATCAAGTTATCATTGATTTTCAGTACTGTGTATAATTTAAGGGAATAGGTTCACACCTCTTCATATCTACAAGGCTTTTTCCCCCCCACCCAACCTATTGTCAGTTTTCAGAATTTCAGTCTTTTGAAAATAGAAAATTAATTTTTAAAAAGTTTGAGTAGTTTATCAGGAGGATCACTATCTTTATTTACACATAAAATATTGCAATTACATGATTTGCTGTAAAATATGATTTGCTGATACCTACCAGTCCAGCTGGTGATACTATTAATGACCCATCTGTGCCAATAGTAATAATAGAGGCCCCATGTGAGAATTCAGGCGGAGTGTTAAGGCAATGAATCCAGTTAATTTGTTGGTGGTAAAAGAACCTGTGTTTCCATTTCTGCTTCTTTATCGGAGGACATAAAAGTACATTCTCAGGGACAGTGACTTCAGAAAATAATTGTTTGCCTTATTAAAAATGATAAACGGAGAAAGGCTTCCATGTTGTATCATCCCTGGAATATACTGAGTGCTGGTAAGCCCTGGGCACAGTTATGCAAATAGAAATCCCTTTGCATAATGTAGCCACTGAAAATGTAACCTAAGGAAAAATAGTTGAAACCTATTAATGTTGATTCAATTAATTGTTTTAATTGCCTTATTGTACAATCATTAATGAATAAATTCATCTGTGGAGGGTGATTCTGTTGACATCAAGGATCTTGAATAATATACGAAGCTCTGAATTTATCTGGCATGCTTGGGAGCTTAGCTGATTCTCTCCTATCTAAATATCATTGAGGAGAAGCATATTTGAAAACTTAAATGTCAGAACCCAAAGGAAATGCATGTTTTAAGGACTTCTAAATTGTAAAAGTGAAATAGATATTACATCATTTTCATGTGAACGTAGCCAGTCACGCAGCAGAATGAATCCCACATTCATTGTTTTTGTGCTGGTCTTCCAGGCATCGTGGGTTTCAAGTACACTGGGTTTCTGGTTTACTGAACTTATCGAAAGAAACTGCCAGTTTACGTCTTGGGTTTTCAATGGCCGACCCCACTGCTTTTGGATGACTGGTTTCTTCAACCCCCAAGGATTTTTAACTGCAATGCGACAGGTAATAAATAGCTCTGATTTGCATTTGTCAGGATGTGATGGTTTTCCTTCATTCTAATTTTAAAGAATATAAGAAGACAGTGGAAATGATTGTCTGTGGTACTAGCAATTACATCAACTTGAACATAAATCCAGAAACTTGTTCTCAGGTAGCTAGCTTGATTTTCAAGGTATTTGTTTTGGATTTCATTTTATGTTTCTTTTTAAAGCGCAAGTGGTTAAATTAGGTAATTGAGTATTATCCATGAAAGAATCATCCACATTCTTTAAACACTCACGTCCTTGAATTAGGCTAATTTGGGGCCGTGCGTTCATGTCTGTTATGCTTCTATATTAAGACAATCCTTTAATTTCCCTCTTCTTCTTCTGCCCTTGCTCTTGTCCTGAGTAGGAAATAACTCGAGCCAACAAAGGTTGGGCTCTGGACAACATGGTGCTTTGCAATGAGGTCACCAAGTGGATGAAGGACGACATCTCTGCCCCGCCCGCAGAGGGGGTCTATGTGTATGGCTTGTATCTCGAAGGTGCTGGCTGGGACAAGAAGAACATGAAACTCATTGAGTCTAAACCAAAAGTGCTGTTTGAGTTGATGCCTGTCATCAGGATTTATGCAGAAAACAACAGTAAGTTGTCTTGTGGTTTCAGGGAAACTTGGTCTGATTGGATTGATTGACCCAATGTAAATACAGGATCTTATTAATTATGTTATCATCAATAAGGGTTTTACTATTTTTTCTACTAGCTCCACATTCACACACTTGTTTGATGAATACTTATTGACCACAAGGCATTTTCTTGAGTGCTATCAGGTAGGCAGTAGTGCTAGGTAATTCTTATCTATCTGTAAAACAGATTATGCGTGCACGCATGCACACACACACACACACACACAATGGATATCCCAGGGAGTGAGACAGTTGATGGGTTTAGGGAAGCCCTTACTGGCAACCTGGCAGCCTGGGCTTAGACAAGGTGCTGCCTGGGGCTTTATGATTAAGGGTTGTTAGGGTGGTGTCAATTCCTGGGGTAGGGTTTATTTTACAGAAATGGTAGTAAATGCTTCTTTTTGTAGAAAATAATAATTTGCAAATTTTGCTTCATCCTATCATCACATCTAGGCAATGTGCTGTGAAAATATTTTCCTTAGAAAGCAAAAGAAAAATCTTTTTCTTATTGACTTAGGTATTACTTTTTTATTTCTTGTGATTACACAGTAAAAATCCATGGCAATATGACATTGAACAGCTCAGCATGATAATAATAAAGTAATAATTTTAGAATACAGGCAATTCTTTATTATAGAAGAACATATTTTTGTAGCATTAGATGCTCCCTGCTGAGCACTAGTTAGTGGTGATGTTCATTAACAGCGAGAAAGGAGGGAATAAAAGGAACATGGACAAACTAACTGATTTCAAAGTATTTTAAAAAAGAAAAGAAAAACTTTAGTATTGATTCTTTTTTATTGTTTCAATAGAAGTTTGTGGAAAGTTATTTTTTCAAATAGCTTTGCTGTTGAAATTGCTTTTAGTGATAGAAAATTAATATTCTATTACTTTTTTCATATTGTAAATCTAATTCTCTTTTAATTTTGATAACTGAATTGAACTCCGATTGAGATAAAAAGATATCACATCATTAATGACCAGTGGACATTCACAGAGGGCAGCATTTTAAAATTAAAACTAATTATTTTTATGTTAATACAAAGGGCAATTTTTAGTTTAATTATTGAATTATAGGTACAGGATTAGTTTGTTTTCAAAAAGAAGTTTAGATATTTATTAACATATTAATACAATTAATACATTTATAGTTAATTAATTAGTAAAGCCTTCCTAATTTAGGAAAATGAAGTGATATACTCTCCATATACTTGTACATGTTTGCTGTTTGGATATCATGGAAAAATGACCCAATTGTATTACATTCAATGCCTGAGATCCTGTCCTCTCAAATCTGGAAAGAGGCAGGTGGAGGGAAGCGGGTCCTTATAGATTTACTGTGTAGACAAAAATGAAGCTTCTACATGGACTCAGTGTTGTAGCCGAAAGGCAGAGAAAGTGGGGATCAGAATATTTGGAGGAACAACATACGGTATGTTAGGTAGGATGAGAAGGGACCCCCTGTCTTCCTGCATGGAAAGAGAATATTTTGTGCCAGGAAAATGTGCACCTAAAAACACTCTATGACCCACATGCTCACATACTGTGCAGATGCAATGCTGGGGTGGAAGTAGTCACTCAGTTTGTAAACCTGGGACTCTGCCGAAGTCCTGGAGAAAAGGAATCTGTGGAATTGTTTTAGTGTAAAAATTGGTATGTGGGTGTAGATATTGGGAGAGAAAAAGAACGCATCTCTGGCATCCACTACATACTGGAATTATACCATACCAAAGCATCCACTCATATTATTGTTACAACTTTGTAAGGTACATGACATCTGTGTTGCAGATGGAGCAATTGAAGTTTGGAGACATTATGTAATTATCCTATGATTCCCAGCTACCAAAGCTGGTATCAGAATCAACAATGGTCTTTTGTGGCTAGTGTTTTACTTAAGACTACACATTCAGGGAGTGTCCTACGTGACAAACTTGACAATAAAGGCTAAATTAAAAATGAGGATATCTCTCTTGCATTTTGAAGTGTGAACTTAGTGAAGTGGACTGTAGCTAGTCAGAAGGCACAGTGAAAGTACTGTCCCTCCCTAGGCCTCCTCTCTTCATGCTGTGGGTAAACATGGTCATCACCTATGTGCTGTGGGGGTGGGGAATGTGAGAGCTGGACTATGGGACTGAGGCAGAGGCTTAGAGGGGGAAGGGAAGAAAGCACTATCTCAAGTGAAAGACCCTTGGTCTGTATATTTGTGTTGTTCTTCTGTTTGTCACCCTGGTAATTAGTTTTGAACCTTTGGGAACATCTCCAAGTTGCTACAGGTTGAAGTCAGATGTCTAGTTATTTGCTGTTCATTTCTACATCTTCTTGCAAAGGTAGAGGCACACAGCCTTGGTGTGTCTCAAGTACTACAGGGATTCGAGCATGGGTTGTTTTTGTATTCCAGTGAGCTTGATTCATACCGC
Organism: Galemys pyrenaicus; assembly: GCA_019455555.1. Lineage (NCBI taxonomy): Eukaryota > Metazoa > Chordata > Mammalia > Eulipotyphla > Talpidae > Galemys > Galemys pyrenaicus. The sequence continues at coordinate 1,026,267 of JAGFMF010011791.1, read as the reverse complement.
CTACAACTTTGTAAACTGGACCAGTAACTCACTCCCTAATGTTCACTTTTCCTATCTGTAAAATGTTGTTAATCATTGCACCCCTCACATAGGATGTTGACAACATCTAGCATATAGTTAGCACACAGCAAAGAATTTTATTATTATAACTACTATTCAGTATGTATAACTCACTTATTGAAAGATTGAAAAAAATTTATGTATGCGTTCATTATCAATAATTTAAATGTTTTAGCAAAAGAAGGTAAAATAAATGATTTAAAAATTAAATTACTTTATTAAAAATATTTTTATTGTGGCAACGTAGGTTTATATCATTATGATTTAAAGTTTAGGGCCTCACCATCAGGTGTTGTTACCACACCAAACCCACCACCAAACACCCACAGTCTGTTGTGCTCTCTCTCCACCTTGCTCTTGCCCCTTTCCCTTCACCTCTCCTTGGGTGGCCTCAGTTCTACAGTCAGCTTTCTGGGTTTAGTCTTCATTTTGGCTTTACCTGACCTGTTGGTTTCTCTGTGTTCCAATCTAAGTGACACTATCTGGTATTTATTTTTCTTTTCCCTTCTGACTTAATTTGCTTAGCATTATCCCCTGGGCTCCATCTATGCTGATTTAAAGTTATATATAAGGAATCTCCAAGTAACTTGGTTATTTGGAATATAAGGAGTAGATGATGTAATGATGTACTAACAATTGTATGAAAAATGTACACTAGAGAAGGAAGTTATACAGTTAGAGACTAAAATGCTCTCAACGTATTTTATTAAAATCTTTAGGATCCTGAGGCATATAGTTCACCAGTTTATGCAACCTGTTTTTTCCACTCCTTCTTTTGAAGCCCTAAGGCTTTTAACGTCTTGAGCTGATTTGTTCCACCTACCTAGTATGTTTATTTTTGTCCTCAGAGGTATTTGTCTAGCCGGGGGTAATGGTTTTGAATTATCTGTTCATGTGGTGGCTTTGTGTTTGTCAGCACTTTCACTGTGAAATTATATTTTCAGTGGCTTCTGATCCTGCCATAGAAGTTCTCTGCATGCTGAGAACATGGCATGGGCACCTTCAGTTCTTAAGCAATTAAAAATAAAATTAGACCCATATTTCAGAGAATTGGTGTTTTTTTTCACCTGTTTATTGAAAAGAATATTATTTTTTTAATTCTGTTTTTCTTCTGGGATTAAAATCCCTAGTCAAATACATCCCAAGGTGGAACTATTATAATTGCCATTTGACTCCCAAATATAGTTTTCTAGTGACTGATTTCAAGATTATTAAAGTGATTGTTAGTCAAATTTGCATCTAGAAGAATAAGTTATATTTTTTTTATATGTTTAAAGATTCAGTAATTAAAGGTAGCCTCAGATATATATTAAATTTATCAACTAGTAGTAGTCACTGTAATCCATGAATTCAGTTAATCAGAATTTTTGATGTAGTTACCTCATCATTATGACTGATACCCTCATGATAATTAAACAAAAATACCTAGGATAAAAAATGCGGTGTTCTCACACCAATTCATCCATGAACCATCACCATAGTCCCTTGTGTATGAACACATTGCCTCCCCTATTTTGATCTCTCTCCCTTCCTTGCAGTGCCTCTGATTAATAGTTGCCTGTGTTTTTTATTATATTTTGCTCCAGGTCCTTTATTTTGACCCCCTACATTCCTCCTATAAGTGAAACCATCCTATACTTTTCTTTTGGTTTATTTCACTGAGCATAATCCCTTCCAGCTCTATCCATGTTGCTGTGCATGGAATGAATTTACCTTTCTGATTGCTGAATAGTATTCCATTGTGTATATATACTACATCTTCTTGATCCAGTCATCTATTTTTGGGCATTTGGGTTGTTTCCATATCTTACCTATATGCTGCAATAAACATAGGAGTACAGTATCTTTTTGAATTAGTGTTTTTGTGTTCTTTGAGTTCCACTATATCCGTTATAGTGGAATTGCTCGATCGTATGGAAGCTCTGTTTTTAGTAGTTTGAGGAACCTTCACACAGCTTTCCATAGTGGTTGGACCAATTTGCATTCCGACCAGCAGTGTAGGAGAGTTCCTTTCTCTCCACATAGTCACCAACATTTGTTGTTGCCTGTTTTTTTAATATGTGCCATTCTTGCTGGTATAAGGTGGTCTCACATAGTTTTAATTTGCATTTCCCTAATTACAAGTGATATTAAACATTTTTTCATATGCCTGTCTTGTTGGCCATTTGCATTTCTTCTTTGAAGAAGTTATGGTCCAGATAATCCTTGTGAGGGCACACCCTGTGTGTGACAAGAAGTCACCAGCATCTCTGGCTTCTACAAACTAGCTGCCTCAACAGTTGTGACAACCCAAAACAATGGCAAATGTTCCCTGGGAGTCAAATCACACCCTGTTAAGCGTCATTACTTTGGAATATTTATTTTATATTATGACCTATATTTACTATAGATACATTCAAGTGTTTACTTTCTTTCAATAAAATTAATTTATAGTGAAAGCATAAAAATCACATCGAAGGTTCTATTAGGTCAAATATGAAATTTTAACTTTTAATAGTGCCTTGCTTTTGCAATTTGTTAGAAAAAGCTAAATTCTTGAGCAAGTTGGTTTTTTGAGAAACCAGTTCAGTAACTTTGATAGATTAACATTGTGTTTAGAAAGCTACCATTTTCATGTCTCAGTGGCCATATTTGTGTCATGGTCTAATTCATAAATTCACCAACATAAAGCATTGCTCTTAGTTGAATGTGTTTTTGGCTTAATAGTCTCATAGGGTGGTTTATAATGTTGGTTTTCCAGAGGAGCACAGGATGGGTGTGGATTGTTTCTACACTGTTTCACTTTGTCCTGAAACAGTCTAATCTGGAAGAAAAGAGGAAACTGTACACTGTTTCCTTAGGTGGACAGATGACATGCAGGTAGACCGCAATGAGCAGGTTGGACTTAACAAGAAATTCATGAAACTTAAATGAGACTCAAATGCCAAGGCTGCTGTGGGAGAGGAGTCTTCCAAAACCTAATGTATTTGTAATTTTTTACTCTTTTTTTCTTAAAAAGAGACCTCTCTTCCTCCTCCCCCACATTATATAAGTCCGGGAGAACTGGCTCCACCCCTGACCATGGGGTTTCCAAGGCTATAGAGAAGGGGAGTCTTTGGTTAGGAATGAATGCCTTAAAGAGGACCTAAGAGGGATGGACACAGAGGTCATGAGAATGTATCTTGCTAAGCCCAATGCTGGTTGAAAACATCATTAGCTGAAAATACGTTTAATGTACCACATTACGCAACCTACCTTAGCTGTGCACAGCTACTTCCGTTAGACTACAGGGATGGGAGAAAAAATACCACACCTGACATCCGCTGCATCCTGTCCTTGTCACGTGACTTGTCACACGACTGATGGATTCTGCAGCTCACTGGGCTGTCCAGCACCACCAGGGCAGCTGGTGCACATCACCAGCCCAGGGAAAGACTGCCACGCAACATATGAATTACATTTTCTGTTGAATGAGCATTACTCTTACACAGTCATAAAGCTAAGAGATCCTAAGTCTTACCACTGCACTGGGGCCAGATGTGAAGAGCACAGATTGTCCTTCACTGTGGGGAAGCTCCAGAGGCTCAGTTTACCTCCTCCAACAAGGCAGGCTGTATCGCAGGAGCTGTGCTGTTACAGGGCTCTAGTCCCAGCTGCTGTCATATTTCCACTTACATGGGAGCCCGATCACCCAGGAGGGGTTGGACACCCTCTGTCCTATGAGATCGAACGTGGTGTGGATTCTGGTCAGAGGGTTGAAGAGAGAGAGGGTTTTGAAATATTAATAATAATGAAATAATACTCATTGGTGTGGATTACTGATTACAATTGAGTTCCTTTGTGCCCACGGTGAGTCACAGAAGAAACAAAGAATATAGTGGGGAAGTAAAGGAGGACATGCTGAATTGAATCTGGAAAGAGAGGCAGCAATGGGAAGGTTGTGACATGTCACGTCGATGGTGACTGTCAAACACATGGGCCAAGGAGCCCCAGTGAGGCCACCCTGCAGACCTCTGGATGTCTTGTCACACCCACCAGAAACCCGTGTTGGTATGTTTCCCATCTAGGAACTGACAGACCTCAGAAAGCACTTTTCTCACTCTGCCAAAACCGTTCTTTGCAATGACCTTGGAAATGCACAAATTTATTTAGTTCTGCACTGTGTGAAATTCACCAAGTGATTTTCTTTTTATGAATTCTTTTCAGCTTTAAGAGATCCTCGGTTTTACTCCTGCCCCATCTACAAGAAGCCTGTCCGAACAGACTTAAACTATATTGCTGCTGTGGAGCTCAGGACGGTCCAAGCCCCAGAACACTGGGTGCTCCGTGGAGTCGCCCTTCTTTGTGATGTCAAGTGATGAGGGCACAGACAGCAGGCACAACTCAGGAGAATGAGGATGTGAATGAAGTGGCCTCTGTTCTGTGAGTGCAGTCGAGGATGTAGGTCCTGTACTTGGATAATTAATGAGCTGCATAGATTTCCCTCCTCAGTAGTTGGATGCTTAGGACACTTAAGCTGCTTCAGCATTAACGACCAATCATTGTGTTCGTAGAAAAGTTATTTGGTGACTTAAAAGTAAAATTTACAACCTTCTAATGAAAGGTGGCCCTACACTTACAGCAATGGATTTTTCTTCTTTCCAGTCTAGAGCCTGACTAGGTTAAGAAGACAGTATTTTCCTCCAAGGAATTGTTCTTGGGCTGTCACCAGACCCATATCAACCAAATTCTCTCAGGCCAATATGTGCTGACTTTGCTTCTGTTGGTTTTGCGTCTTGCTCAGGTGAAGAGATTTATGTTCATGGGTCAAGCAGCCAATTAGGTTTAATTAATTAATTAAAAAGGTTTTTAAATAAATGGAAAGAAATAGAATGGGTTAAGGCTGTGAGTAGATGAATATATAATTGTATATGTACAGAATAAACATATAATGTTCAACCCTACTGATGACTAATTACAAAATCCTGAAATCCCTTACAATAAAAAAAAATAAATAAAAGGGTACTGTGCTGGTCTTTGTAAAAGGAAGGGTACATGCAGAAATTCCCAGAGTGAGGTCCATAAACCCAATAGCTTGTGAAGTAATTAAAAGGAGAGAAGAGTCATAAAAATGTTCACATGTTTTGATTTTTATTTTCACTCCTGGTAACATTTTAAGAGATGGAAAGAAATTATATATAAAAATCTACTTAATAACAAAAAAGGGAACTGTCCTTAATGTTCAATAATAAGACTATGCTTTAGGAAACTACTATCTAATCTTTTAGTTTCCTTAAGCATAGCCTTATTTAAACCTATAGAAAACAACACTGAAGATTTCATAAGATGGGAATACAGTGTTATATGAATGACATAGTTGGACAAAATATCAAGTACACTGTGATTATCCCTGTAAAATGAATCTGTGTGCAGACAAAGAGTCTAGATATGAAAAAATAAAAACATGACAGATGGGAAAGATGTCCATTGGCTTAAAAAGCATAATGATTGATAGAAAAATGGGGACAAAAATAAAAGTTTCACTGTGACTAGAGTTCACGTGGGCTTTTATTAAGAAAAAAAATATCTAGAGAACTTTTCTTCACATCTATCTATTTTAAATATTGGTTTTTCAATGATAAGCTGCTTAGTCAATATTGAATTAGAGTTGGGGTTTACAAACTTTTGGTTAACTTTAGAGTTTGTGTAATTTCATGGTGACAAGGGTTTCCTAGGAGACAGAGCAGGTTGCTTTCAGAAGGCTTTGCTTGGTGACAAAGAGCATTTTATGCTAATTATTATGAAGGTTAGACCCCAGGGGATCATGTGACTCCTACTCACCTTGGACAATACAGCTTTTATTTGAGTAGCTTTTTTAGGTCTGAGTTAATGTATCAATTGATTGTGTGAATTGTAAACAACTATTTTACTCTGAAGAACAATTAATGAAAATGTAAAACCATGTGAATTAATAAAAAGTTGCTAATGAATGTCTGAATTGTAATCGCCATTCATTATCCAGGCAGATAGAATCTTTGGAGATCCAGAAATGAGTTTCAAAACTGGATAGTTACCAAATCATTTGAAAATACCTTGCTCATGGAATTTTGTCATCCACTCCTTTTAACATGTATGTGTGAGCCTCAGAAACCCAGAGTTAATTAGGACAAAATGAAAACAACTAGAAATTTGTAGGGACCAATTCAACAAAAAATACTCCTGAAACAATGGTGAGACAATGAGGTCCCTTCCTACCTTCCCCCATACCCCTAACCTAGTTCACCCTCTGGAGGGTGCTGTCAGTTTACTGAATCGGGACAGGAATCTTCTGGTGATGGAGAGAGTCCACCAGTGATGGAGGCTGTGCTGGGTGATGAGACCACAGAGAGGGGTTTGGTGCCACTGTAGTGTGACAGTGAAGCCTTTTCCATCTGTATCAATACTGGCTTATTTAAAAAATTATTTATTCTGAGTCACTTGTGTGTCAGGCACTCTAATACACTGGTGAGAAAAAGATCAGTCAGATTTCCTGCAATTCCCCTAAGAGGACTAGATACGGAAAAGAAAGCATTTATCCAGATGTCATTTTTTTAGAATCTCAGTTTATGTTTATATAACATGACATGTCTATGTGAGATACACAGAGAAAGCTGTAGACAGTGGATTAAGTACTAGGAAGGAAAATACTAGGTACCATGAGTAAGAAGAAGAAGGGGGCGGAGGAGGGGTTGTCACAGCAATTCAAGTGCATTTCTGATTAGTAAAAATTAATTTTAACTAAGGATAGAGAACTTGACAGTCACTGAGCAGCCTTACCTGGTGTTTCCAGGTCCCCTGGTTCTTCTCAGACATATGCAGCTACCTGTGCCCCTCTCATGCAAGTAGGGTTCTTACAAATTTGAGACAAAATAATTTTGAACTGCTTTTCCTGCATGGGCATTCCATCACCCTTCCATGCTTGTATCTAGTCTTCTTGGAGCTTCCTTCTCAGGGAATGTTGGCAAATGCAGAGTCTGGAGGCTGCCCCTGGCAGGAACCCAGCAGCACCACCACTTCTGGGTTCTTTATTATTTTTTAAAAATTTATTTATGCATACAAGAGCTGGGGTACAGGCCAGAGTCCCGGGAGGTGAGAGGATTCACCAGAGACAGTGCGGGGAGCAGAGCAGGCCGATTGACTGAAATACACTGCTGAGGGGAGCAGTGGGTGAGGCAGCAGACCCCCTCCCTGGCCTGGGATCGAACTCATGCCGAGGTGCCACTGATGATTCACAGTGCAGTGCTCATCCCGCTGCGCCACCAGGGAGGTACCCACTTCCAGGTTCTTGAGCAGCTAATGAATGTCTGAATTGTAATCGCCATTCATTATACAGGCAGATAGAATCTCAGGGAGCAGCATTCCTCCTTGTGATGTGCCTCCCCTGCGCAGACCTAATTTGATCCCACCTTGAGGGGAGCTCTCAGAGGTGATGTTTAAGGTTAGATTGAAGCTCCCAGAGGGGGAACAGAAGGTGGAGGGGTGGGAACAAAGTGAGGAGAGACACCAGACTGTGAAGAAGAATGTGGATGCCTTGGTGGTGAGTGTGATGTAGTAACAACACCCAAAGGGGAGGAACTCTATTATTTGTGTCTACCTCAAAGACACAAATAGTGAGGTAAACCAATGTTACCCCAATGTAAAAAAAGTAGTTTCTTATGTAAAAACAAACTGCACTTTGAGCTGCTTCTGAACTTCAGCCTGGAGCACCTTGAATTGAGCCACCAGGAGGCAATATTTTAGGTGGAACCCTACTCTTATTTGCATGAAAAAAAGAGATTATAGGGATGAAGTGGGAAGAAAGGAACACCAAGGGTAAAGGAAGAATTCTGGGTGGGCTGAGAAGCAGTAAGATGGAGCACCAGGGTTCTTTTTCTCAGATATTATTAGAATTTTATATTATTAGCAATAACGCTGGCTAATCAAGAAAATGAATGAATAATCTCAAAACCTCTCAAATCAGTCTTTAGAAATTGGTTCCTTTATCCCCTGGATTTCAAAGTTTTCATTACAAAATGCCAACAGTATTATGATCTTAAATGATAATTTCAATGCCTTAAAGGATTTAATCCGAGATTTGATAAATGTACTATCAGCTCCTCCCTCTTAGTACATCCTTAAATCACAGTAGGGATTTGGCTAATGAGTCTTCTTCCTGAGCCTTCTTTGTGCTTTCTCTGATTTAAGACTTCATTTAGTCTCCCAAGGCTCTGGATTTATAGGCAAGCTTAACAGTTTCCAATATATGCTGGGTGGTTGCAATGCCAAGTTTGGGAGCCTTGCCCTCCCTTTAATTTGCATGCCAAATGGCATTTTTTTTATTGGATCCTGCGATAGAGCCCTGGCTGTGTGTCACGTGAGCAGAACTAAGTCACAGGGCACAGCGTGATGCTTTGTCCTGCTCCAGTAATGCTTTATAATTACCATGATACTTTCCTTCATTTATTTTTTCACTTAGGCTAGTATGTTCAACGTTTATATCAGATGTCATCACAAACAGGATTGCCTGGAAAGCCAATTAAATTTTTCCTGATACTTTGTGCAGGCGTCAATTTTAATAAGGCTACATAGTGTGTTCACGAGTGCTTGAGATGGGACAAGATTCACTGTGATGAAGGATACGAAAGAGACTACTGGAAAGTCACGTGATGATGTGTGAAGGATGATGAAGCCAAGCCTGTTCTAGCTGATACTGAACATTTCTGTTTACTGCTGCGTACGGTTTAAAATTCACCCCTTGAACATCAGCTTGCTTAGCTCAGGCTGCTGGTATGTATGTGTTTATCATTTATTTATGCAAATGCTTAAAGCAAATCCCAGGAGACCTGTAGGAAAAGGATTTATAAAACATTTTAGTGTTTTATCACTTGAAAAGTGATAGTTTGCCTGCACTAATGAAACTTGTTGCTATTTTAGCAAATAGTGCAATGTGCTTAGTGTCTCAGGTACATAATCAATTGCTATTGTTCACATCTCATATCCCTTGATATATGATATCACTGATGCCAAAGATTTATAAATGGTATAAATGAGGGGTTTGAAAAAGATGATTGCTGTAAATTGAATCATATTCTTGGAAAACACATTCGTTTCAAGGTGTTTTGATGATATTAGAAATCAAAAATCAAGTGTTGATTGGAGGCTACAGCTAATAACCATGTCTAGTTTGCTTTACCCTACTTTGGTTTATTTTTATGTTTTCTTCATGTTAAAAGTCCAATAGTCTTCTGTGAAAAAAAGAAAACAACACATTAGTTGACTCATATTGATACTATGTAAGGATGGGAATTTACTGATAAATTTTGGTGCAGTATGAACTAGACAGTTGCTGTAGATTGATTTCAGAGGCGTAGAATTCTTGTATACAGTCATCATATGGTTATTTTGATCCTTGCTAAACTAACATGTCTGCATTTAGCTGTAAGTGTATATTGCTACTAGAAGTGTGTATTATGTATAATACATAGAACAAATATATAACATTCTAAAATCGATGTGCGTGAACAAAAATCACCTAGCTTATTTTAGAAACATTTAAATCCCTCTTTTATGTAGTACCAGTGAGCCTTTAGGAGAATGATAAACAGGAAAGAGAGACCATCTAGGAATTAAATAGATCATAATAATATAATTTCATGCTGGCTGCTTCTTACTTTGTAACAGTACATCTTCAAGAAGAAATAGTGCATGAGGTAGAGCCTTGCCACACGGCTGTACATTTGTGCGCCCCTGTCTTGCTGCAGTCACACCTTCTGGTGCTGCTGGGTCGAGTCCAGGACAGACACTCTCTCCTACAGGAGAGAATTTATAGAGTCTTGGCACTACAGGATGTGCAGTTGGCAACATAAATTCCAAGGTGGTTTATAGGATTTTTTAAGGGATAACCTTTGCCACGCTGTGAAACCCTCAGATTACACGTCATACAATGACTTTTTCCTCTACTCGCTGTCACCTCCAGTGACATCCCTAGCTCTCATCAGGGGGAACTACTAATGACTTAGGATAAGACCCCCTTGGTGGGATACTTGCATTTAGACAGAGACCTGGACTGGGAGAGACCTTTGCTTGCTATTCTTCACTGGCCTCTTTTGTCCTTTATGAATTGTAGTCAGAATTTTCACTGAAGCATTTTTATAAAATAGTGGGCATGATTAACTCACAACACCACACATTTTGTCTCTCAATATTAGCCCCATGTGGAAAAGAGAAGTCTACAGCCCATGCATGAGACAGTAACAGAAGATGCAAGATCTAACCCATCCTAGCCTATTTCAATTGAAATTAATGTGATTTTACTACAAATGGAAAGCCCAGAAATGCCCAAACAAAGGCATTGCAGGCCAGTATTTGAAGTCCTGGAATCTTCTGGCTGGCCTGATGAATTTCTCTATTTGTTCACATTTATTAAGCTCCAAACAGCTCACTAAAGGCTGTTTGCTGTGAGCATCTTTACACACGAGACTCATCACAGATACACAGTTAACTCTGTAACAGTGACCAGGGAAAGTCTTACAGCTTCTGCCTTAGGAAGTAACTCCTCTCCGGTAGGCACACTTCATCTCAATCCCTGACTTGCAGCCCTACTCTGCTGGGTTAGTTTGCACACCTTTACTGTCCTTGTAGGAATAGGAGTGTGAGTAACTGAAGCTCTGGAGGTGCTGCTGGGTAACCCCTACCTCTCCAAGATGCTACCTATCTCCAGCTGGCTGCCTGGCAGACCCTTTCTTCACCACTGTGATTCCTGGGAGGTATCAGAGCAGGCAAAGAAAGAGGAGGGTTTGAAGTCTCCAAACTAGTTCAACTCTGGACTTAACTGCCACTAACTGGATAAATTCCGCCAATCGATTAGCATTTCTGAGGCCTTATTTCCTCATTGCAAAATGGGTACACACAATGCCTTCCTTGTGAAGCTGTCACGAGCAAAAACAGAAAGTGCCAGGACAGAGGAATTTTCAGTAAAGGGCAGTGTCTCTTCCCCAACCAGCACAGGTTAGTTCCTGTAAGAAGGAGAGAGGCAGGCGGCCACTGCCACTGTGTCCCTGCTGGTCAACAGTCCGTCTGAAGCTGAGGCCCTGCCCCCGCTCAGGGGTCCCGCCCTTGGCCACAGAGCACTGCTTAAAGTTGGTGCGAGCGGCAGTGGGTGGTGGGCATTTTACAGCCCCCACCAGGGCTCAGGCTGCTGGCAAAAGCAGTAAAGGGGGACAGCTAGGGTTCTCCGCCACCCTGCCTCAGGGCATGCAGTCTCTGGGGCCCTACAGGGCCAGCTGCAACAAAGTGGTTCCTCCAGCAGTCAGTAGAGAAGCCTGTGTATTCGGTGGTGCCTTGAGCGTGGAATAGATGATTGGTTACAAGCTATTAGCTGCTCGTAAATCGTCCAATCAGCAATAGGATTGAAAACGATCCAATCAGACTTGTAGGTGTTGGTGGGGGCGGGAGTTTCTGGAAGAGGATATAAAACCAGGTGGGTGCGGGCTTGGACTTCACAAACTGCTTGGAGAAAGGCCCTGTTCCGGATCTCTGAAGGAAGAAGAGAAGCCAAAGACCTTTGTAAAAGTGGAGGCCACTGCCTGCCTGCCCTGCCTCTGACATCTCCTGAAAGAAGCACCAAAGGCCTCAGACCTGGCGTCCAAAAGAGCTGTTTCATGTTGTTGTGGGCCAACAATTCACGAAAAGCTGTAACGCTGGTGGTTTTGACACCACGTCTCCTAGTGACGGCGTGACCAGCACTACTGGCCACCACTGCCCAGCACCATTGACAGTGACTGGCACTCTGTTTCTGGGTCACCTCTGAGGGCTGTTGAATGTCTGGCACCTCTTCTGGTGCTGCTGCCTCCATGGCTCTCTGGTCCAGCATCCAGTGGTTGTCAGTCCCGACCTCCAGTCTGCTGCTGGGGCTGCTGCAACAGCATCACAGGGGCCTGTGGGCATCTCCAGATGCAGAGACTTGGACCCTGGCCCACTGCTGGTCAGTGCCACATGCTGTGAGCCCTCCTTAATGAGACAGCGCCTTTTTGGGTGAGCGGCCTCTTATTTGGGACTTCTTGACACCATGACACTGTCTAAGGTAAGAAAGTGGGCCACTTGTTGCCTTAGAATCTCTGTTTCCCATATTTGTTAACCATTGTTTTTGCTCCCTGAATGTGAGCGGTCTTGCAGTTGTGCACACGGGTGAGAAACCTCAGTGATCTATCCTCTGCAAAGGTCAGGGCCCTGACCTTGGACGGCTACAGCTACAGTATTAAGCCCAGTCTTATCTCCATCAAGGCCAGTCTGCCGTTTCTTGTAATTTAAAGGAGAACTGATTTCTTGGGGTCTCTTTGATGTAATTGCTTTGTTAGGAGTGTATTTGTAAGTCAATTCCAAGACAAAGCTCTCAGCTAGTACAATTTCTCTCTGCATGGTGTGTCATAAATGCACCAAGTTACACACTCATTTATCATTTTATGCTCACGTCTGCTGATGATAGTCACAACATAAGTTGTCAGTGAGACTGTGCTTCCTATATGCTGTTCAGATGTAGGGTAAATGAAAATGATGAGGTTTTTCTGCCTTTCCACCAATAGTGTCAATGATAGACATCTGTGGTCCTGTGTGCATGCCTGATGGCAGCGCCTGGAGTAGGATGTGGGCATGTGCAGGTGGGTGCACCTGGGCTGAGAGACTGGGCATATAAGGGAGGTGTCATGGGGATGCCAGGAGCAGAAGGAGACAGCAGCAGAAAGCATAAGCAGTAACAGCCCAGAGAGTGAAGATTTGCCAGGGGCTAGGAGGCCTGCCAGGTTGTGTACCTGATTGCCTCTGATGCAGAAAGATTAATAAAATCCTGAGAAAGCCACCGAGGGCTCCAGGACTCCTCCTTTACCCGTTTGCTGGAATCATTGAGAACTTGCCTTGTGGCCTCCTGCCCCAACACCAGACGAGTGAGATATTAACTTTATTCGTAAACCAGTGACCAGATACCTATATGAAATGATGGTAGGGATAGATGGTGATAGAGCAAACTAGAGATATGAAGGTACAATCACAGTTACTACTTTTGTTTATTTGAAAAGCCTTGGTCTGTTAGTGCTTCCTAACCCTGGCTGCACATTAGAATCTTTTGAGCTGGGAGCCACTGGTTGGAGGATAATCATGAGGAAGCTAGGGCCTTTCTAGGAGAGGGTGGGTGCCTAACTTCAATAAACAACAATTAGCAAACACAGATGGTCCATCACATTGATAAATCTCCCTAATGTCCTCCAGGAGTTTTCCATTAGCTCATCTCAGCATTCAGCACACATCTAAAGAGGTTTGAACAGTATTGTAAACCAATGGTATTTTAATAAAAAATCATTCATATAGAAAAGGAAAAATTAAAAAATAACTGTCTTTTGTTGCAGGGTAGTTCAAGATCTTTCCCCTATAGCAATAGACCCAAATAAAATATTCCTTGTTGTTTCAAACAAGTATCTAGTATAATTTTTCTTTGAAAAGGTTTTAAAATATGCATTTGTGCTTATCATAGTCTACTTTCAAATAATCTCTGTTCATGTATAAGAACTTATACTCCCTCCCCCTCATCCTTTCTACCACCATTGTTATAAATTTTTATGGCTTACAGGTCTCATAAATTGCTGTAACTGTCTTTATCTTAGTATAACTGTCTTTACCTTGTTACGATTAAAAAGGAGAGAAATGTCTTTCAGGTTTACCTTTTCCACGTTCATTTCTTCATGTCTAAGTCTGCACCTGCCATCATACTGCTTTGCTCCAGAAACATTTTTAGACATTTCTTGAATATTGTCACTGGCCCTTTTCAGCTTTTGTTGCCCCCAGAAATCTTTTATTTTAACTTTTTGTTTTTGTTTTGGTATGTGTAGAATTCTGGAATGTCAGGTTTTTCTTTTCTTTTTTAAAGATTTTATTTATGCAAATAAGAACTGGGGTGTAGGTCAGAGCGTGGGGGTGAGAGGATTCTCCAGAGACAGAGTGGGGAGCAGAACAGGTGGAGTGACTGAAATACACTGCTGAGGGGAGAAATACACTGCAACAGGCGAGACAGGAGAGGTCTGCTGCACCATGTGGGTCAGCTCCCTGACCAGGGTCTAATTCATGCTACAGTGGCTGGTGATAGCTTGATAGTGCTGAGTCTTAACCCCTGCACCACTAGGGAGGCCCCAGTCATGTTTTTCTTCACCTTTAACATGGTTAAGTGTGAAAAACAAACTGATAACCAAGTAGCTGATTTCTCCTACCCAACCCTTCAGGATGGGCACAGGGTGCTTTGTGATACAGCTTGGTGCTTTCAGATGACACAGGCTGATATGCCCCTGCCAGGGTCGAAGTGCATTGGGGGTATCAGACACCCCCAGGTCAGCTGCCCTATATTTAAAAATGCTTCCATTAAAATTCTGGAAGTGTTTACTGAAAGGTAGAAGAATAACCTAGGCCAGGAAAACATAACAAATGAGGATTTTTCCAATGCCAGCTCTCTAACAAAATTTATAATTTTATTCATTTGGCTTCTCTGTTAGAATGGGGCAACTTTCTACATTTTATATGGAAGGAGAATATAGGATTTTTCTAATTTATCCAACAAAATATCATAATTGATATACCATTAACCTCTGTTTTTCATGATGGTTAGAATCTTAAGCAAAAATGTTACTTGGCAAAATGCCTCACTACCAAGATATTATTAGAAACTTAGCTTTTAGACATAGGAACATTACTTAAATCAACTGTATTTGCTTGTTAAGATGTTACAGCACGTCACAGACTTGATTAAAAAAACAGAACTATATTCTCTTGTAGTTCTGCATCCCGGACGTTCAAAATCAGTGCTGTTAAGGAATTCGGGAACCCAGCTGGTAGCTTAATTATCACTAAGAAGAATCAGCTGATCACCTCATTGAGGTGAGACCAGTTACCCATTGGCCAGACTGGGGGCACCCTCAGTTTGAGCTCTCTGGGGAGATGAAAAATTTCTGGGTAGTTTGGATGAAAGACACAATTTCAATACCCTCATAAAGTGAGTCACAAGATTCATTATTGACAGATTCTAGAAACTCTTGGGACACAATCAGAGGAAGAGTGTCCTTTCCTCTAGCCCATAAGCGAGTGGGAGACTGAGAGCAGGGGACCAGCACCTGTGCCTCTAAGCTGGTTAGGGTAGAAATCACTAACTTTGTGTGCTCAACATTCAGTGATTATTTTTGAATTGTATTTTACTTGGTAGCAATGGTTTACTATATTGATATAATTCTAGATAATTATAATTTGATAGAGAGGTTCTGCCTCTTCAGAAATACGTTGCAATACTTTGACCACCACCAAATCACCACTAATTTTTAAGTGGTTATTTTAAAAGGTGCCAGGGAAAAGCAAAGTGAGAATTTAATATTGTGAATTCCAAGCTTGTGTCCTTTACTGAATATCTGGGTGTTGGCAGTGAGAGGGCTATCAGGATGTAAAATGCCCAGGTAGCAAATTAAAATCACTTTTTTCTCCTTTCAAGGTGCCAGCAGGACTGGGACTCCCTTGGAAGCTCCAGGGAGGATCTTTCTTTGCTTCTTCTAGTTTCTGGTAACTGTTGGCTTCCCTTGGCTTCTGGGCACTCACCTCCTATCTCTGCCTTTTTCTTCACATCTTTTTCTCTTATGGTTGGGTATTTCACCTGTCATTTTCTTACAAGAGCACTTGCCGTGACATTTAGTCACCTGGGTAAGCCAGGATAATCTTATCTCAAAATCCTAACTGTAATCTCATCTACAAAGACCTCCTTTCTTATAAAGTAACATTTATAGGCTCCAAGTATTAGGTGTATTTGGGTGGCCATTATTTGGTCTACTGCCCTAATGTTATTTGAATTGAACAGCATGCAAACTCTTCTTAAAAAACATTGTTTCTCTGGGTTACAAGAGCATTAGGGAAGCTTTAGTCATCATCATCATCATAATAAAGCTAAAATTTACTGAATATTCATGAAAGTCTTGGTCCAAGGCAACTTCTTGAAAGCTTTGCAGTTGAAAAGTTGTTCTGAGAACCAGTAACATCAAAATAACCGAGATGGTTAGAAATATATAATTGTGGCCTTATGTAATATCAACTCAATCAGAACCCTCCTTTTTTTTTTTTTTAAAGAGTTATTTATTTATGCATACAAGAGCTGGGGCACAGGTCAGAGGCGTGGGAGGTGAGAAGATTCACCAGAGACAGAGCGGGGAGCAGAACAGGCAGATCAATGGAAGTACACTGCTGAGGGGAGCAGTGGGCACAGCAGCAGAGGTCTGCTGCGCCATGTGGGTCCCCTCCCTGGCCGGCCTCAGGGATCGAACTCGTGCTGCAGTGGTTGCAGTTTGCTTCATAGTGCATTGCTTAACCCGCTGCGCCACCAGGGAGGCCCCCAGAACCCTCCTTTTATCAAGATTCTTACTGATCAGTCTTAAAATTATGGGTGGAGGACTCTCTTTTCAGTATTTACTCATTTAAACTTTATTTCTGTTCTGTAACATAGGAATTACTACTGGCACCTGTTTTACAGGTGAAGCATGTTAGAACTCACAGTGTTTGGGAAATTTGCTCAAAGCCACTTAGTTAGCAGGGGTGGATGCTGGAATCCTCCAGGTCTGCTATTTGATGCTATTAACCATCTAGGATGTCCAGGCTCTTTATACAGCAAACGATGGTTATTAATTCCTCAGAAACATTGGAAACCAACTTTCCAGAAGCCCTTGTCATTTCCAAGTTTCTAGTATGTTTCTTCAAGTCAGTCACTCACTGTCAGCCGTAGGGGGCACTCTAAAAACAGCATTTCTATATAAAACAGCCTAGATAAATTCTGTGGACCTGCTGAAAGGATCAGTCAGTTGCTTGAGTAGTGGTTAATGAAATGACTTTTATTTTGCAGAAAATTAAAAATGTGCCAATTAGAACCAGAACACGAATATAACCCCTGCCATCTGCCTCTTGCTCATTTGCATTGATGAAAAAAAACTGACAAACAGATAGGCTTTGCAGGCCAGTGAGACCTGTTTACAGGCTGAGAAAGGGGTTAGAAGGGTACTTAATAACTTTATGTTTATCGATCTACATGAATAATTTCTCAGGAATTGATATTAGGTGTTATGCTTTTAGGGGACAGGAGTGGCCCCTCATCCTCCTCTATCTGAGTATCCCAAATTATTTTCAGTTCAAATCATCAATTTGAAATGATGATCGTGAATTTTACACATCATGTTTATGATAGCAGAAATAAAGCAAATGCTCATAAAGAATATTAATTCCTACTTGTAAACATTTTATTTTATAAGTGCAGTTAGGTGATACTGTTTGACTGTATTTACCAAGTTGGCTTATGGAAGTCTCATTTATGCACCAGATTAACCTTGTGGGGTAAACATATCCTATCCCTTTTATATATGAGATCATCGGAGTTCAGAAAAGCTGTCTCTCCTGGGGTTTCTCATGCAAGCCCTTAAGTGGCATCACCAGCCACTCCTCCAGGTGCTCTGGGTTCAGCTCAGTACCCCCTGCATTAATCTCATCTATGGTAGCTCATCCTGCACTTCAGCTTGGACATAAACACTGACTCCATTAGTTCCTTCTTGACCTTCAGGATGACACAGGCTGGGGTCTGCTCTGTCACTTCTTGACAGAGTGTTTGCTTGGTTGAGACTTAGCCACAGGTTGCTCATTAACTGTATGAAAAATAGCTATTCCAAGCCAAAGGGTGATATGAGATAGTAATTCTTCTGCAGGAAAAGTTGCTATAGCATGAAAGAGGTAAAAGGACAGCTAATGTACATGTCATCACAATAGGAAGCCTTAACGCTGACCTCCTCTTACCAGGAAGAGACCTCAGTAGGCTCACCTCACTTACCATCTGCATCAGCGCTTACTGTTCCCAGATTTCCTCAGATCAAAGGTTTGCAGACTCTTCATTGAAAAATGTGTATTTTTGACATGCAGTTTCTTCTCACATGATTTTATTTTTGTGTAGAATAGATAGAGGTCAGAGGTGTGGGGTGGTGGTGATAAAGGAATTACCAAAGACAGAATGGGCAGCAGAACAGGTGGATCCATCGAGATACACTGGTGAGAGGAGCAGTGGGAGAGAAAGGAGAGGTCTGCTATGCCATGTGTGTCACCTCCCTGGCTGGGTATTGAACTCAGGACTCAGTGGTGACAGTGCTGACACTTAAATCCTAGGCCACCAGGGAGGCCCTGAAATAGTAACAAGAGCAGATTTTATTCCAAGATGTATTATCTTGTGTTGCTTATCTACTAAAATCCTAAATGTGCATGAAGAGTTAGGCACTGTGCTGAGTGCTGGGTTAAGACAAGAAGAGGGATTCTGAGTAGTTTCCCATCTTCCAGAGAAGGAGGAGGGGATAACCCATGACCACTGCATAAAGGCTAAATGATGGGTAAAGCAGGGCCTGTGAGGACCACTGACTGTCTGGGAAGCAACATAAGGCTTCACAGAGGGGATTAAATGGAATTCCATGAAAGGAAACTGCATGGAGGCAAAGCAGTGGACTGTGGGGCTAACACTAAGAGTGCAGTGAGGTCAGAGGGGATGAGATAGGGCTACTGAGATGAGAGTAGGAATGTGGCCAAAAACCTGCTACCTCTGTAGCTAAGTATTTCATACTGTGTCTTCTTAATCAGATGTGGCTTAACCAGAACTGATTCATATTTACTGAAGCTTCCTTTTATTCAGTCACTGTGTTAGATTCTGCTGGACATAGTGAAGGCTCCCCATAAATAATTGCTTAGCTGTTGTCTGAATATTGGCTGTGTTCCTAAGTTAGAAATTATATTTCACATCATAAAGCCAATGGCCAGACTCTCTCATCTCACACTAGCTAAGGGATAGCTAAGCTGGTGCTTTGAAACTACACTCCACTCGCCTACATAAGTGGAAGACAAGACTTTAAGAGTTGATGGGAGAGGTCCCCGGGAAAAAGAGGCTGTCAGCTTAGTTATAATGGTGAGGCTCTGCTTTTGAGCCCAGGCAAGTGAAAAGCTTCAAGAGAAATGACAGAAAAGACTGTGAGTGCTTCTGTGACAATGACCTTGGTATCTCAGTCCTTGACTAATGCTTGCATATCACTTATTAAATGTCAAATGCTATAAGAAGTACTTTATATTTACAACATTGCATTTGCTCCTTAAACAGTCACATGCTACTGTCTGTATTTTAGCTTTTCCAGATTAAGTGTGAACCATCGCCCTCTTCCTTTATTTTACTTCATTATTTATTTATGCTATTTATGCTTCCCCCATCCCAGTTCTCCCACTGATTGCAATGTTATTCAAGTTAATTTTCATAAATAAATTATTCCAACAATGGATTAAGTATAAATTAGGTGACATAATTGTGCATCCATTTTGGTAAATACAGAATGTGATGTTATGCATTTTATGCTAACATAAGCTCTTGGCTTCTCTGATCATTAAAATTTCCTGAATAACAATAAATCACATCTTTCTCATTATCCTTAAGGTTTCTTTAATCTCCATGAATTTCAATAGAGAGTGATAAAGGAAAATGAATATTCTTTGCTAGACTTCAGAATAGGATACAGCAGAACGGAAAACAGACTCATTGCCTTTTTAAAACTTTTTAAAAATTAATCTGTGAGTCATTTACATGTCTATATAACTTTAGGGTTATATTTTCACTCCTCCATATGTGCACACGGTTCACTCACCCTCCACCAAACCTCCCTTGTCAATGTCCTATTCCCTTCCCTGTCCTTTCTGGTAATCAGTGTATTTTTCACAAAGCCTAAGAATTATTTTTGCCAGTATGTGTATTTTGGTTATTTCTATTCCACAGATAAGTAACCATTTGATACTTTTCACTTTGGACAATTCACTTCACAACATCACCTCAAGCTCCATCCATTTTGTCTCAAAAGACACTATCTCATCATGTGAAATAGTTGAGTAGTATTCTATTGAGTAAATATTCCATAATTTCTTCATCTGGTCATCTGTCTATGGGCACTTAGGTTGATTCCATGACTTGGCAATTGGGGGCAGTGCTGCTATGACTACAGAAGAATATGTCTTTTTGTATTAGTGTTTTCATATTCTTTGGGTAAATACGTAGCAGAGTTAGGTACTGGGTCATATGGGATTTCAATTTTTATATTTTTTACAGTATATACTATTGTTTTCTATAGAGATTCTACCAAATAATTGCATTCCCAACAATGGATGAGAATTCTCTTTTTTCCATATCCTTCCTAACATTTGTTATTTCCTTTCATTTTGATTAGGGCATTCTCATAGGGATGAGATGATATATCATTTGGTTTGCATTTCTTGATAAGTGATGATGCACATTTTTTTGTGTGCCTGTAGCTACCTGAATGGCTTTCAAAAGTATTTGTTTAGGTCTTTTGCCCATTTTTTGATTGGGTTATCTGTTTTTTGTTGTTGTTGGCTTGTGTAATTACTTTATATATTTTGGAAATTAGCCAAATAGGGGATACACTATATTTTCTTATATAGTTTATGGTTTCAGTTCTTATATCTAAATTTTTTCTCCACTTAGAATTAATATTTGTATATGGAGTTAAGCATGGTTCTAGATTCTTTCTTTTCTTTTTTTGCCTGAGGCTATCTGTATTTCCCAACGCCATCATCTTTCATTTCCTTTGTTAGAGTTGACCAAAATATATGTCTATTTTAAGTTGATTGAAAAGTGAATGTGTGCTTCATGGTTAATTTTTTTTAAACCCTGTGGTTAAAGAATGTATAATTAAGAACTTCCTTGGTTATCTCAATGCTGCCTAGACAGTAGTCTGCAGAGATATGTGTGTGTGTTTAGCTGGGTGATAAACTTAGGATAAAAATATC
This sequence comes from Galemys pyrenaicus, assembly GCA_019455555.1. NCBI lineage: Eukaryota > Metazoa > Chordata > Mammalia > Eulipotyphla > Talpidae > Galemys > Galemys pyrenaicus. The sequence continues at coordinate 1,005,360 of JAGFMF010011791.1, read as the reverse complement.
TTGGGATATCTTTTCCCAAAACAAATAAATCATACTTTGTATGTTTTTACCATAGGATTTAATGCAGTAAGTTTTTTTTTTTTTTTTTTTGGTGAATTAGATGTGATTGCTTGAATCTTGTATTAAATGGAGAAGTTCCAAAAATTAATAAGAATTGAACTTTTTAAAATGGATATTGTTTTTGAAATATAAAGTTTTACATATATACACACAGGGCATATGTTAGCCTGATGACCCCACTTATTGCTACAGTGTACTTATGTCATTAAAGCTTCACAGCTTCTCTAGGTAGCCCTTGGGCTGACACTGATGTCCCCATAGGAATCTTTGGGTCTTAGCAGCCTAAGAACTCAGCTTCACATCTCCTCTCTCTGCAGACCACTGTCCAGGCAGCACTGAGATAACCAAGGCTGTTATTTATACATTCTTGACACGTAGGGTATTAAAAAATAACTGAAGCACACACTCACACTCTTCAACTTAAAATAGGTATGTGTTTTGGTCCACTCCAACAAATTATATCAATTGAAGCAAAGATATTTCCTTTATATATTTTAAGATATACATTAAAATAAGACTATTGGATAACCATTCTGTGATAGAAATAGCATTAGACATGAAGTCAGAACACTCCTTATCTGCTTGAACTTGGGCTAGTTGCCCAATTTCTAAGCACTGGTTTCCTCATCTATAAAGTAAGGGTAATACTGTGACTTGCAAGGTTATTTTGAAGATTAAAGGAGATCTATTGAATATCCATTATCAACCTGGCAGTATAACATTTCTGAGTGCTTGATTAGCTGTAACTCATCTTTAAAGCCCCCAAATTACCCTCACATATTGCTATAGCCAAACTCTCTCAATATTGGCAACAACTTAGTATTGCTCATATATGTTAATAAAACATTCCTGACATCTGTTTTAGTGTTATCTATTATGCTGCTCAACTCCAAGTCCATGGATTCCAAGATTTAATGGAAGGCAAATAAGTTGACAAACCTGTAAGTGCCTGGCTAATAAGAGCTTCTCAAATGTATGCTATTTTAAAATGTAATCAATAAAGTTGAAATAGGTGTTGAAAAATGTGGTACACTCTCAGCAATAAATGTTTTGACTATGTTCCCTATGGAAGAATTAGCTTTAAAACTTAAAAATAGTTATGTGTCTGTAGTGCTCATGCACATGGATTTATGTCACTATTTCTGCCTATTTGTAGCTGTTTTGAAATAAGCTTTCCTCTGGCACATCTATCACCATACCCTGAACAGCATTCATAACCCTTTTGAGTGACAGACTCGTTCCTGCAGGTTTTGATAGCGCCTTTGCTTCACTCAGGGGTTCTCCCCTGCAGCTCCAGCAACATGGAGGTGTTATTTTTTATTGGAAACAAAACATATGCTCATCAGTGTTTTCAAGGTAAAATTATATACGTGGGTACATTTATATTTTTGAGTGCCATTGGATATGCATCTAAGAAGTATTAGGGGATCTCCTTTATGGGAACAGAACCTACCGGGCTTGCAGATGCCTTCCTTCTTGTGTTCTTTAGAGTGTGGGTAGGAACTGTGACTTAATTCTAGCCAATATGAAAAGCGGTAAAGGTGACAGGATCTCTGCAGTTGCACACATATCATTCTGGGGTGATGTAATGTAAAATGTAGCACTGTCTTCCTGGACTCTCTCCCTTGCTAGCTTTGAAGATGTGGGCAGCTGTGTTAGGAAAGCTTAGCTGTAGGGAACTCCAGCCTATCCCCAGGAACTGAAGGTAGTGTCTGTCCTCCAGCATCAAGAAAATGCCCTCAGTCCTGCAGCTGCCAGGAAGCGAGTCCTGAAAATACCCACAGAGAGCTTGGGAACAGATTCTTTCCCAGTTGAGCTTCTGAGACCACAGCGCCAGCCAAGATCTTGATTTTAATTCTTTTGCAATCTGAAGGCCATGGACCCAGCAATAGCAAAAGATCCTTGACCCATAGGATCTATAGATAACTCTGTTTAGAAATTCTAAATAACAAGTACTATTGTTTTAGGCTGCTAAGTTTGTGGTTACTGATTATGTATCAATGGATAACATATACTTTCATCCCCCTAATTTGTTACTAGATTAAAGAATCCATCATTAGAATCTGTTTCACCAATGAGTAAGGAATTATCTTAATCCATAGAATAATATAAATAGTTGCTGTTATGGAATAAATAATTAGTCAACATTTAAGGGCTATGATTTAAGTTCTGGGTTTGAGGCACGATCTGATATTTCTTGACATTCTAGTTCTTGGAGTCTTCCTTACTTTCTGTACAATATGAAAATTAAAAGTTTAAATAAATTTTAGGTTCTAATTATAGCTGTGCATTTATTAAAGTCTTAAAATTATAGCTCTAACTGTTACAGCTTTATTTCCTCTAGTTAAATATTAAATAAAAGTCTTATTTATTTTGGAATTCCCCATGCTCATAATTGTTTGGTTGGGATTAAAATAATCTTAATGACTGAAGAGTGTACATTAACTTCTCATTGGAAACCAAATGATTAATCTACATAATTTTTTTCATCTGTTACCAGTTTTGTAAAGCTGGGAGATCTACCAGCAGGAATATGACAACTTAGATGTAGCTTGTTAAGTATAAATAGATTTTTTTCAATTTATAATGGCATTAAAGAAAAGTGATACTTTTTCCTTGCACGTAGAAAAATTTACAATGTTTCACTTTTATAAATTACCTGCACACAAAAAAAAAAAACAGGAAGGAAAAAAAGGGAAACAAAGAAAAATCATTGAACCACACAGGAAATTAAACATTAATCAAATTAGTTAATTGAGTTAATTTTATCCTTAAAAATATTCATTTATCATAATTAGAATAGGGAATAGTTGTTGCTTTCCATGTGGAATATGGTTGTGTGAAAGATTCCTATCCAGTAGGTGTCAGCAAAGTAATCTTAAAAATAGTAATGGGGGCATCTAAATAACTTCTAGGTAAATTATTATAACTTTATACAGTGCAAGATGTCATTTCAATGTTTATAATTAAAAAAGAAAAAGAAGCTTCTTGTTTAAAAAAAGTGCTTTCTCTTTTTTTGCCCATGTAATAAAAAAGTCATTCTGAAATATCATCTAAACCCAAAACAGCCCATGGTTTCAGAAATCACAATAAAAAATAGGGATCCTGTGTACTGGGGTACATAGTATCATGTTATCAAAATACTTATATGTGGACTCATATCTATCATTGCTGAAGAGACCCAGATGGCAAAATTTCAACTAGAAATCTCTGAAATGAGCAGCACAGCACCCTTTTCAATATCATTTTGAAATACATAGGATGTCAGTGGAAGATAGAGACAATATGGAGAAAGCTAAGCTGAGGCGAAGTGCATGTTCCCTAATTTTTTCATGAGGAGATCATGGAAGGGGTTGGAAGGGCAGCAAAAGATTGAGGGTGTCCTTCGAGGAGGGTAGGAGAGGTCTCAGGAAGGCAAGGAGAACTGGTTTGCCAGAGAAGACACAGACACTCCCAGAGCAGCCATAATCTAGAGGAGAGTGTGGGTGGAAGTCTGCGTGTCCACCCCATGACAGGGCCGTCATGCCTTGGGGGATGTGGCTACCAGTTAGGGGAGACAGAGAAGGGAAGCAGAGCAGGAATGGGGAGATTCTCTTGTTTTCAGTGGCTGCTTTCTTTTTTTTTGGAACCTATGAATCCAGCCTCATTCAGTTGTGCTGCTCTGACATGGGAAATTCCCAACATCTATGTGACTCACATTTTCTACTTGCAATAAATAGCTTGTACTAGCTGATCCACAGGTTTTTTTGAGAATAGAATTTAGTGAATAATGAAAAATAGTAAAGGTCAAGAAATTGCAGATAGAAGTAGAACTCAATGAATTTGTAAGTATAAATTTAATTTCTACGTAGTATATAAGTACATGGCAATAAAGGTAACTTTTGCCCTGCTGACAGACTGTGAAGGAAGAATTAAGATTTGAAACAGAAAAGTCAAATTTTCAATAGAACAACATTAGCAGAGTGGGACAGTGGTCCTGATGGACTATTGTGGAGGATTATTGGGGCTTTGGTGGTGGATGTGGTGTGATAACACATAAGAAGGGGTGTGATCACATATCCCTAAATCACATACAGTGCTGTAAATCAGCATGGTTACTTCAGTAAAAAAATAATACAATTAACAAAAGACAGTTGAACTCAGACTCACAAATAGATAAGTTGGACCTAACCAAAGTAAACCATGTAGTCAACCCTAGACTAAATTTGGACTCTTAACTTCAGCTCATTCAAGTCTCAGTGTTCCAGGAAAAGACCATGGAGGAATCTAACAGTGAATCCAAAGATGAGCGGCCCTCCCTGTCCATCCTTCCCCATGTTTTAGCCAGTCTGGGTGTGGGGATATCTCACGGTAGATTCTCTTTGCATTTCCTGATGCCCACATATTTATGACTGGCTGGATAGCTATGTGAAGTGCCACTTCATCTTCTTGCCATTTTCCATGGGCCATATTTCCTAATTGATCTGCAGGGTGTATCTGAGACCTATTTTGTATGCTGGACCCGGTTCAGTGCCTTTGTTATTTGCTAGCCATATGCTATTAGTCTGGGTTGGGACCATGAGTCTGCTGAAGTTTAAGAAAATAACTGTATTAAAGCAGAATTATGTACAATTTCAATCCTAATAAAATCATTCTTATGTATGAAAAAAGCAAGTTCCTAAAAATATCTATTTGGCAGGGCTTTGTTAGATGTTCTTTGCCAAATCCTGAAAACTTTTGGATGCAAGATATACAGCCTCCCTGATAAGCCCTTGCGTGGGGGTTTTTGCTGCTCTGGGAGGACTTCAGCTACTGCTGATTGGGAAATCTGGGTTGAGAAAGGGAACTTGTCTGGTCCTAAAACCCAGGCCTGTGGGGCCACAGGCAGCAGGTAGGACTGTATCACCTTGTAGCATCTGAAGGTTTGAGTTAGAACAGGTTGTTGCTGAGTCATTGTTAAGTTTGGGACACATTGAGGCCTCCAAATAACCTTTATGGTATGACCTTTAGGCCTTTAATACTGACTAGTAATTTCAGTATTAAAGAAATACTAAAAATCAACTAACTCTTTAAGCAGGTTTACCCAGCATCTGCTGGTCAGGGATGAGCTAAGTAAATGTTCTTTTTTAAAAAAAAATTATTTAAAAAAATTCTTTATTTATATATGTTTGACATCCGGTATAGTTCCCGTGGAATTTCTGCCACCAATTCTTACCTGTGCACCATCACCTTAGTTCCTGGTGCTCTTCCTCCCCTCATTTTGATACCTTTCCCTCCCCCTCCCCTGTAAAATATCTCTGATTTACAGTTGTATGTTTATTGTTGTTTGTGGGGTTTTTTTTTGCTTTTTTTTTTTTTTACAATTTTTATTATTCTTTTCCCTGATCCCTTGTTTGGTTCCATCATTTCTCCTATAAGTGAAACCATCTGATATTTTTCTTTTGCTTTCTGACTTATTTCACTGAACATAATACCTTCTAATTCTATCCATGTTGCTATGAATCACATTAGTTTATCTTTTTTGATTTAAGCATGGTTATCCAGCATCTGCTTGTCAGGGATGAGCTAGGTAAATGTACTTTTTTAAAAAAATTATTTAAAAAAATTCTTTATGTATATTTGACATCAGGTATAGTCCCGTGAGATTTCCATCATGCTTTCACTTCTTTTTTTGCCAAATACTATTCCATTGTGTATATGTACCACATCTTCTTGATCCAGTCATCTATTTTTGGGCATTTGGGTTGTTTTGAAATCTTCCCTATTATAAAGAGTGCTGCAATAAATATAGATGTGCAAATATCCTTTTGAATTAATATCTTTGAGCCCTTTGGGTAGATTCCTAGGAATGGAATTGCTGGGTCATATGGTAGTTCCATTTTTAATAGTCTAAGAAGCTTCCACACAGCTTTCCATAGTGGTTGGATTAGTTTGCATTCCCACCAGCACTGTAGGAGAGTTCCCTTTTCACCACATCCTTACCAACATTTGTTATTGCTAATTTTTTTATTAAGTACCATTCTTACTGGTGTGTAAGATGGTAACTCATTGTGGTTTTAATTTGCATTTCCCTGATTATGAGGGTTGTTGAACATTTTTTCATTATCTGTTGGCCATTTGCATTTCATCTTTGGACAAGTGTCTTTTAAGTTCTGCACATATTTTGTATTGAATTGTTTGTTTTTCTTGAGCTCTGTAATTTCTTTGTATATCTTTGTGATCAGTCCCTTATCAGTTATATGGAGTACAAAATTTTTTTTCCCAATCAGTAGGGTATCTCTATTTTGGATAATGTTTCTTTTGCTGTACATAAGCTTTTAAATTTAATGTAATCCCAGTTTATCTTTTCCTTCACTTTCTTTGCTTTGGGGGATGTGTCTTTAAAGATGTTACTGAGATGTATGTCTTGTAGTGTTTTACCTATGTTTTCTTCTATATATTTTATGGCTTCAGGTCTTATGTTCATTTCTTTTATCCATTTTGAGTTGATTTTTGTGTATGGTGTGAGGTAGTGGTCTAGTTTCATTCTTTTGCATGTGGCACTCCAGTTTTCCAGCACTATTTATTGAATAAACTGTCCTTGTTCCATTGTATATTCTTTGCTCCTTTGTCAAAAATCAGCTTTCCATATATATGTGGCTTGCTTTCTGGATTTTCTGTTTGGTTCCATTGATCTGTCTATGTGTCTTTGTTCCAGTACCATACTGTTTTAATTATTATGGCTTTATAGTATAGTTTGAAGTCTGGGAATGTGATACCTCCATTCCCCTTCTTTTTAGTCAGGAGAGCTTTGTCTATTCAAGGTTTTTTGTGGTCCTGTCTGAATTTCATCAATATTTGTTCTATTTCCTTGAAGAATGTCATTGAGATTTTTATTGGAATAGCATTGAATCTGTAAATTTCTTTTGGTAGGATGGACATTTTGATAATGTTAATTATTTCAATCCATGAACAGGGGATATCATTCAATTTCTTGTATATAATTTCATTGTATAGGTCCTTCACCTCTTTTGTTAGATTTATTCCCAACTATTTGATTTTTTTGGTTTCAATTATGAAGGGGATAGTTTTCTTGATTTCTTCTTCTTCTGATTGATTGTTTGTATATAGGAAGGTTACTGACTTTTGTGTGTTGATTTTATATCCTGCTACTTTATTAAAGTGGTTGATTGTTTTGATTAGTTTTTTATAGAGTTTTTAGGGTTTTCTATGTATATTATATCATCTGCAAATAGTGGTAGTTTTATTTCTTCTTCCCCTATTTGGATTCCTTGTATATCTTTTTCTTGCTTATTGCTCTGGTTAAGATTTCCAGTATTATGTTGAAGAACAGTGGTGAAAGTGGACTTGCTTGTCTTGTCCCTGATCTTAGAGGAAAGATTTTCAGCTTTTCACCTTTGAGAATAATACTGGCTGTGGATTTGTCATATAGAGTCAGGTAACTGTTCTTGCCTGAGGTTGCATTGGGACAGGTATTCCAAAGGACTTTTAATGACCGCAGATAGGCAGAGGTACAGCTGAGATTTATTTTGGAATGAACTCAAAGCCAAGGACTCCTGAGACTGTGTCCTTTGGTCTCTTCTGAGTCTTACTAAATTGAATAAATTTCAAAACATTTTACCCTATTTACAGTTTCCTTCTCAGCAATATTTAAACAATTAAGACTTTACTCCATTTTATTTTTCTTTACTGAGGTAACGCTGGTTGCCAATGCTGTATATGATTCAGAGAATAGGGTCATAACTCTTACCTTTCTTTAAATGAAAAACACCAGAAGACCTTCTTTTGGTACACTGCCTGCTTGAACATCCCCCATCCCATCCTCCTTGCCCCTCCCATAGCCTCCTAACATCGTCCTCCCCACCCCTCCTACAGCCCCTCTCCATCACCCCATTACTTGCTTCCAGAGGACATGGGGTCACCCTGCTTCCTCTCCTTTCTGTGACTTATTAGCCTCCGTGGCATCTCTTTGTCTTCTGTGTCTCTCGGGGAGTTGCCCTAGAAATTCTTCCCTTTGGACACTCTCCCGGGGCCCCTGATGTCATGCTGACAGCACCCACCCATGGAGTCTCCAGTCAGATGACTCAGGATAGATCCAGATTCAGATGCCCAACGGGGCACCTGCCTATAGCTATTACAGGGGCCATCCTCACCTCCGAATCTTCTTCCGGTCCCCTGATATGCACCACAGTACCCAAGCTAGAGAAACAATGAGCCTTCCTTGAATCTTCCTTCACCTTCATCTTCCACATCAAACCAACCACACATTTTAGTTCCCGAATATTCTTGAATCTCTCTCTACCCTCTCAAGCACCGAGAGGGCCTTTGACCACCAGTTTTTCCCAGACAAAATGATTTCATCTGCAACTGGAGGCATCTTTCTAAGGCCCGAATCTTTCCTTCTCCTACCCCATTTGAGAACACTGCAGTTGCTCCCCACAGTCCTCAGGGGGACTGGCAGCCCTTGTACCCCCTGCTCAAGATGTGTGGTATAGGCCTGGCTTCCCTCTCCTCCCATCAGTCTGCACCACAATCATAGTAAACTTATTTCCTAAGTACTGCTTTTCTTTCCTTTGCCCTGGGGCTTTCTTCTTTTGTAGCACTCTCCCTTTTACACTCCATCACCTAGTCACCTCTCCTTTTTTGCTGGCTCCCATGCCCTACCTTCCTTTCCTGCCTCAAGAGCCATTTTCTTGAAGCTCCTAAACAGCCTTTCTGTGGCTCTGCACTGAGAGATGTGGTCGCTGTGAGCATGTGTAGGATTAACGTGATGGGCTCACAATTACCTCACTAGCATCTAACGCGATAGAGAGAATGTTCAAGAGTTATATTCACACTAAAACTGGTCAAATATTTCCATTCAAACTTTAAGAAAGAGCTAAATGCAAGAGCTCCTTAGCTGAATGGTGTTTCTCTGTGGTGAAGTCTGGCAGCCATTATTTTTGTCAGCTACTGCCCTTCATTCTTTTAGGTCCTTTCTGTAACCTCTGCCTTTCTTCCCTAACTCTCCCATATTTAGAGAAGTATGTGATAAATTATAGTACCAACAGGTGAATTTACAGATTTTTATATTCTCACTCAGGAGTGAAATTGGGGACAATATTCATAATCTTCATGATTTCACGTGAGCTCCAAGGAGGTCCCAACAGGCTGCAGAATTCCATTTGTATTTTATTACTCTCCAATTAGGGGGATTTGGAGACTCTTGAATTTCTCCTCTGAGAAATGTCATTCCATCCAGGACAAAACACCAACATGAGTCACAGGATTTGGTCTCTGGTGGTGACACCAAATGTTACTTACTTTCTGGATCTCTCTCCCCCTTCCCCTCCCCCTTCCCCCTCCCCCTCCCCTTCCCCCTTCCCTTCCCTTTCCCCCTCCCCCTCTCTCTCTCCCCACCCCTCCACACAATTGCATAATGTAATTTCACATCAGTCTCCAAGAATCCAGTCTTAAATACTTTGGAGCATGCTTACCATCCTTAATTTGAACTTCTTTCTAATTGCTGTTGTGATTGTCCACAGGTTTTATCCAGGTTAGAATTTCCCAAAGGATAGTCTAGGCAAAGTAGCCCCATTGAGGTGCACATCTATTTACTGATTTATTTTTTAAATATGTATTTATTTTAATTTTGCATAGGAGAGCTGGGGTGTAGGCCAGGCATGAGGAGTGAGAGGATTCCCCAGAGACAGAGTGGGAAGCAGAACAGATCTACTGAAATACACTGCACAGGGGAGCAATGGGTGAGGCAGGAGAGGTCTGTTGCGCCATGTGGGTCACCTCCTGGCTGGGGATCGAACTCAGGACATAGCAGTGATAGTGCTGAGATTTAACTGCTTGGCCAGCAGGGAGGCCTAGTGAACATCTATTTAGATGAAGCAGGTGTTGAGTTCAGGTGCCTGGGAGTGGCACATTCTCTCTCCACTTGGAGGGTCTACTGACCCAATCTTAGGAACATGCTATTATAAGTTTGCTAATTTGCTGCAGAATGCAGTTTGGAAAATATTGATTAAATGCCCTTAAGCTTCTTATGTCCACTTCACAGAGTCAGTTCTAACCAGCTCCCTGTATTAGAATTCATATAAAATAATGGCAATAATAGCTAACATTTACTAAATGTTGCTGTGTTCCAGGCACAGCAACATTCTATGTGTTTTTAGGTACTAGTGCATTACTTTCCACCAGTCTTCTGAAACAGACATATTGTCATCTGCATTTTATAGACAAGAAAAACTAAGAGAAATTAAGGATCTCATGTAAGATCTCATAGCTGGTGAGCAGTGGCATTGGCACTTGAACCCAAGCAGTTAGTTTCAGGTGTCCGGGACCAGCATCACTCCTGGTGGCTTCTCTACTTTATCTTCATTTAGATCCTGAGTCTGGCCCAGGCACAGTGCCTGGCAAAGGGTAGGTTTTTATGAATGCTCATGCTACCTGAATGCTCCAGCATTATGTCTTTGATAAGCAAGCCAACTCTCATCCCATTTGTATCACTCCTGAGAATGTAGTTGCCTGGAATGGACTGAATCTTCTCCCAGGGCCAACTGTCTGCTTAAGAAAGTGGTTCAGGAATTATAAGCAAGCACATGGTGGGCATTTTCCAAGAATATGCCAGAACACAGCTTGAAAAACATGCTATTATCATGGGTCACAAAACACAGTCATTGCAAGACAGACTGCCAGAGGATGACAAACATTTGAATATAAATGAAAAGAAGCTTCGCAGACACAGCATAACAAAAAGCTCAATTAACAAAACTAACCATATGCTACTACCAGAATGGTTGGACACAGTGTAAAACACACGCACATTTTAAATGCAGAGAAATCTCAGATGAAACAGCTTTATCAGACAGACTGGAACCAGTGCCAAACTGAGATGCTGCGGTGATAAAAGAGATTCTCCAGAGAGTTCCTCTAAATGTCCACCAATAAAAAAGCTATTAAAGGTATACGCACCCTGAAGCACTGAGCAGAGTCATAGAAAATAAAGCAAAACAATATGTGTTCTATTTTTTCTTCAACATTGTATCACCACAGACCTTGATTTATTTAACAATGTTTTTAAGGGCATTATAAACTGGTGGTGAAGAGTCTGAACCTTAGGCTGGGCTTAAATCCTGACTGTGTAACATACAAAAGGCATGAATTTTGCAGAATACTTTAAATATCAGTAACTGCATGTGGAAATGGGGATAGGAACAATCCTTTCTTCATACGTCATAAGGATGTTTATACACAAAACCTTTGTGTATAAAGGGCAGAGCACAGTGTTTGGCACTGAGTAAACATACTCTCCATAAATAAGATTCACTATTACTTAAAGTTTTACCTATTTCTGATTGTAAAGTAGAATATGCATTTAAATTTATTTGTAGTTTGCTTTAACCTTAAAGAAAATTCTATGTTGGACAATTCTGTCCCTGGTTTTATATTATTGCAGTAATAGCGACAACAATGGCATTTGTTTATTCATCGCTAATTCATTCATCAACAGCTTCCGAACATGAACATCATGTGGGCTCAGGTGACCTTCCCTTGATGCTAAATAGCTGAATGTAGAAAGCTTATTCAGACATCACAGCTTCCTTCAAGATTCCTTTAGACTGGTGGGGACATCCAGAAAGGGGAATGACTGTGATAAATATGGTGATGTAGCTAAATCAATATCTGTTTTGAACATATTGAAAGCTTGATTGATTTTGTCTGGGGGGCTCACTCAAGAGTCATTTGAACTTAGATTATCAAAGGATCAATGGTAATTTCAGAAGGAAATAAAGATTTGAAGATGTATGAATCTGCTAATTCTCCTTATTGAAACCATAATTGGAAGAAAAATGAGCACTTGTTCCATAGGACTATTCAGCTAACTTCTAATTGCTCCATACAGGAAAGCATTTTCCTATTTTCTTTAGCTATTATTCCTCTGCTCTCATAGAGCATAGTTTATAAAATGTAAATATTTAAGAAAGAATGTGGTCTTTGAGGTTTTTCTAGGCTCAAGAATGAATTTCTTTATCCTTTTTTAAAAATAGATGTGAGCTTAAAGAATCATTTCTTTGAGCTTCAATTTTCATCAGTAAAGTTAGATATGATGTATACTTATTAGGTATGAGTAGTATGTGGTTGCAATTAGGTGAGCCTCAATAAATTGGGAAATAAGGTGAGAAAATTGTTCCTGGAGAGTTATGAAATTAACATATAGCATTTCAGAGCAGCAGCCCATTAAAAAATCAGAACAGGGATTCTTAAGAGGGATTACTCTCTTTTAGGAAACATTTCAGCATTTTATGGTAGTAGTAGGAATGAAAATTTCTGAGTTAATGAAAGCATGTAACCATTGGTGGGGGGGGGTGGTTAGTAATAGATTCAGAGGAAAAAAATGGGTATATTAGATCAAAGATTAGTAGTATGGACCCTAGATGTTTTTAGGAAAGTTCTTACTGCATTCAAATGAATACCCTGTCTGCCTGCCAATGATATTTACCACAGTGAGTTGATATGTTGCTATTAAGAGTTTCTTCTCTTAGGAGTAAGCAAAGTCTGATCAGCAGTGAAACATTGACCCATCCATATTTCAGAACTTCAATATGGAGGAAGAGTTTCAAATGTAGTTAATTTACCCAGGCAGGAGCCACATGCTGATTTCTGCCTGGACAATCTTGCAGTCATTCCACATCACCTGTAATTTGCACTTGGCTATTTTGACATCTCCTCTGGGGTGTCAAATAGGCAGCCAAAGTACAATATGTCTGAAATCAAACTCTTCATTTCTCACTCCTGTGTTAAACTTTCTATCCCATTTCCCCTATTCTAGTAAATGGAAATTTGATTATTCCAGCTGCCTGGGCAAAAAACTGGGAGCCACCAAGGCCTGCTCTTTTTCTCTCAGACTTTCTGGGAGACTTGCTCTAGAGTGACCCTGATGATTTCTGCCTTTCAGCAGCTATACCTTTGGGAAAAACCCTTCTCTCCCTCCTTGAGAGTGCGTCAGACCTCTGGCATGCTTCTATGCTATAGAATGTGGCTTAGTTGACAGGATGTAATTCCTGTGATTATACATATAGTGTAAGTTAAAGGATAAAATCCCTAATAAGTTGACTTTGAGTTAATAGAGGGAAGATTATGCTGAGTGGCCCTGACCTACTTAACTGAGACTGTTTTTAGAGGGCCTAGAAATTCTCTGGAGTCAGAAAATTCAGATAGCAGAGACTCTTTATCTCTGTCACTGGCTATGGCAAAGCAATCTGCCATGAGTTTTATGACTGTAAGGAATGTATTTCTGCCAAAAATCTGAGATGGCTTTAAGGTGGGTCCTTCCAGTTTTGGACTTGCTGAGAGGAATACAGTCTAGTTAACAGCTCCATTCCAGCCTAACGAAGGCCTGAAGACTGGATGGACTCAGAGGAGCCATGCCTGGATTGGCGATGTGCTGAAACTGTGCAAGGACAAATGGGGTTGTTTCAGGCTGCTAATTTGGTGGTGATTTGTTATGCAGCAATAGAAAGCTAATGCATGCATCACACCCAATTCATCCAAGTCCTGACAGGTAGCTCTTAAGTATCTACAGAATCTCATTGCTGCTTTATACTCTCACTCTTTTCTCTAATCAAAGCTACTAGTATTTATTACTTGAATAATTGTAACAGAGAGCTAATTGGTTTTACTAATTCTGCTCTCATATGCCAACTGCTTTTTCCCACATATTAACTAGTGCTATCCTTTTAAATTACAAACCCAAATTATGTCCTTCCACTGTTCAAAATCCTGCAAATGATCGCCATCCTTTTGATCTTATAAAGGCTATCACAGGAGATTTTAAGTGCCTAAATGATCTTGCTGCCAACTACCACCAACCCCACTTCCTACTACTGGACTGTGGGTAATGTTACATTAGCCTCATTTCTTAACTCTATCAGAGACATTTGTATTGGTAATCGGTGTTTTTCTTCATGAATATGTATCAATAAGTTGTCTTTTTGTAGTGACTCTGGCTTTCAAAAAGAAATATTCAAGAACACACACGTGATCATATATTAAGGGATTTTAGACAGGCTTCCTTTTAACGCTTTAAGAAAGCAAAGTACCTGCATGTTAAACTGAGAGTGGAGCCACAAAAGATCTCAAGTAGTGAACACACCTCCAAAGCATTATTTAATGTGCTGCTCCAAGAAACCTTTTTTTTTTTTTAAGATTTATTTATTTATGCATACAAGAGCTGGGGTACAGGACAGAGTCACGGGAGGTGAGAGGATTCATCAGACAGAGTGGGGAGCAGAACAGGCAGACTGACAGAAACACACTGCTGAGGGGAGCAGCGGGTGAAGCAGGAGAGGTCTGCTGTGCCATGTGGGTCTCCTCCCTGGCTGGCAGTAGGGATTGAACTTGTGCTGCAGTGACTGCGATTTGCTTCATAGTGCATTGCTTAACCCACTGCGCCACCCGGGAGGCCCACCAAGCAACCTTTTGAGGGAGGACTGAAACCTTATATGATGAGTCTCACACCTGCTCTGTGCTGGACTGGTTTTGAATCCTGGCCATTGGCTCCTGTGCTTTGCTCTTTTGTGCTTAGTTGTCTTAGCATGGTCAAGACGCTTTGAAATGAAGTATGGGTAAATATCTGAGAGACTCCTGTTGTGATGGAGCAGCTGAAAGCAGGCTAGGGGAAATCACACCTTTAGGAAGACTTCACTGGGGCAAGCGGAGCATGTGGGGCTATTAAATCATTCTGGTTTACAACCCACGAACTCCAAGAGTATATTGAAATTGTATGGCTCCTCCCACATACCTAAGTAAATATCTTTGTTTCTTAATTCTAATTTGAAATTTTTAAAAATATTGAAACTTTCAGGTACTTCTTATCTTGAATAGATTTGAACGTTTCAATTTTTCCCTCATGAGAAATGACTACCACAGCATTTCAGTTGACAAAATTGTTTGTTGTTTCCACTGCATTTCCCAGTAGTCCCTCCAGAGGGCAGCACAACAGGGCAAACCGCCCCCCCACCCCCACCCCGCCCCTGCAATGCTGGGGCAGTAAGCAACAGAAGGACCCTGTTGTACTATTTACCATCTATGTAAACACCATTTGTTTTCTTTTCTTACAAAAATTATTTCCTTGTCTTTTTTTTTTTATTAGCTCCTACACCTCCAGGCTATCACTTTTTATACATGTCTTGAATTATTTGACTGAAGATGGAATGTTTTATCACTTTTAAAAAACTAAATGTTAGAGAAGACCTTCTTTCATTGATGTTTGGATGTACTTATCATTCAATAATTAGCCATCCCTCCAGACAAAGAATTCAAAATGGGAGTTATGATTTGCCAGGGCATTTCACAGTTCCAGCTATTAGTGTTCATCCAGCTGAAACTACAAGACTAAAAATAATCTAATTAAGTAACAACAGTGTATTTTGAGTCAGTGCTGAACAGATGGTAAAGTATCCTCCATTCATCATTAATTAATGTTCATTTAGCGCCCACAGAGAATGTCTCTGGGTTACTACTTCCTGCAAACGGAAATGGAAATGGAACTTCCCCTACCTTGTGTTTTATAGCCTTGATGAAACCCAATTTACGGGATCTAGAATAGTTTTAAAAAATAAACCAACCCTGGAAACCCACGAACAGCAAAATCATCCGTGAATTTTGTGATCCCATAAAACAGAGGATTTCAAGAATAAAGATCCTAGAAACTGAGTTTTCCTTTTTAAGAACTTAAAATTGCAGGCCTCCCTGGTGGCAAAGTGGGTTAAGTAACGCACTATGAAGCAAACCACAGCCACTGCAGCACAAGTTCGATCCCTGCTGCCGGCCAGGGGACCCACATGGTGCAGCAGATCTCTCCTGCTGTGCCCACTCCCCTCAGCAGTGTACTTCCGTTGATCTGCCTGTTCTGCTCCCTGCTCTCTGTGGTGAATCCTCTCCCCCCACCTCCCCCCCCACACACCTCTGGCCTGTACCCCCGTGCTTGTATGCATAAATAAATAAATCTTTAAAAAAAAAAAGAACTTAAAATTGCAATTCTTTCTCCTTTCTCTACTCAACATATGACAGTTACTGAATTTCTTTCTCATCTTTTAATAGTGCCTCACGGTTTAAGTTTCATGAATACTTGGTTTAAAGCCTATATATTTTTGGGGCACGGCTGTTAAAGTCTCAGTGCTACCAATCTATCGCCAGTCACTGTGGCATGACATTGATCCCCAGCCAGGGAGCTGACCCACATGGCACAGCAGACCTCTCTCTCCTGTCTCACCTGTTGTTCTCTTCAGCAGTGTGTTTCAGTAGATCTGCCTGGTTCTGCTCTCCACTCTGTCTCTGGTGGATCCTCTCACATCCCGTACCTCTGGCCTGTACCCCAGTTCTGTATGCATAAATAAATAAACCTTAAAAAAAAGCCTATATATTTTCCCCTCCTCTCTTACCTCTGTATGATATTATTCTTATACAGCTATCAGACTAACCCTGTGGGCTCCAATCAGTATCGCAACCAAGCTTCTAACCTGAATGACCTCACTTCTGCTTTGTTGGGTAGTGCCTTGTGTGTTCCACAGTCTGTCTGCTTTCTCATTCTGATGTCAGTGTTTGATCTGATGTAGCTGTTTCTTCTCTGGAATGCATTTTCTCTTTTCTTCCTCCTCCTCCTTTCCCAACCCTTTCCATGGAACCCTTGATCATCATTCCTGCCTCTGTTCTCTCGTGGCTTTGGATTATGTTGACTTATATTTAACTTTTCCAAGCATATCCAGCTGGCTCCTTCAATTCCACAACATCCCAGATCACATGCACGTTACCATTTTGTTGTGAACTTAGTAATCATTATTTAAGGGATAAATTTCATCTGAAACGATGGTATAGATTTCATACAACTGTTCATCAGGATGGTTTTAGCCTAGAGTCTACTTATTAACTAAACCAATCTTTTGTCTTTTAGTAACTAGTCACCTACCCAACCTTTCTCCTTGGATATCTGAAAGACACTGAAGACTCCTTTAAGTCCCTTGCAGATGCTGCCATACTTTAAAATTTTGCATTATTTATGAAGCTATTTGCCTGATATCTGATTGTCTAATTGGACTTCAGCTCCAGGAAGGCAGAGGAAATGAATGTTTTGTTCACTCTTGTGCTCAATATGTATATTAAACAAAAAAAAATGAGGGAGGAAGAGAGGGAGGAAGGGAGGAATGAAGGCGAAACTGAAAGAGAAAGAATGAGAATTCAGTCTGTTGCTAAAGCTTCAAAGACTGTAACTCCCCTTAGCTGAATGATTTGATGTTTCTTTGTAGACTGCACTAATATTTCCAAACAAAATTGCTTTTAAAATTTAACACCAAGAGCAATTTCCATTTCAAAATTGTGCCAGTTATTGAAAATGTCTTCAGTGGTGTTACAAATGTCTTGAAGCTCCCCAGACGTGTTAGGGATTTGGAAATGGTTGTTTGTGATCATCTCCTAACAATTGTTTACCTAGTTATCTCAAAAAGGGGGGGAGCCTGGAGAAGTAATCATCATGCTGTGTAAAAAATAAGTGTAGCAAATAGCTCTATAAAATAATATCTTTAAAAGAGCCCTTTTTTTGGTTTTGTTTTCTTTTGCTTAATGTCCCAGAACCTTCCAACTGAGAATTAAAAAAACTGCCACAGTGAATGAAGTTTGTTAAAATTACTTTAGGACCAAATCATGGATGTAGCAAAAAGAAAAGTGGGTGGGGGAGCCCCCAGATGTGCATTTGTAGCCCATACAATAAAGTGAATGCATTAAAGTTAAAATCTCCTGGATCCTTCTAAGGACCGTCCTCCAACAGAAGGTTTACCCAGATCTGTTGGAAGCAACTTAACACTGTTACTGTCCAAAGCAACCAAAAACAGTTCCTGTGAAACATTTCTTCTAAATCTTGGAATTTCTTTCATCAGACACATTACCACCTACCCATACCCACTTCTATTAAGGAAATATCCTGTTCTCCTAGATAGCAGAGCAATCAACTATACTAGTTAAGTGAAGTCTCATAGGTACCTCCTCAGCTGGGACATTCAAGGGGTGGGAGTTCTTACAAAATTAGTCTTCAGAGCTTCATGCCCTAGTCAGTCTACTTCTATTATACTAGATGGATGAAGGTTCAGGATTTTTATTTTTTAAAGATCCCGTAAGTGATACTGGTGGATCATCCCCATTGATGGGATATAGAAAACAATACTACAGGTTTGGCACTGAGAGACGTTGTATTTAGGGAGGCTTCTTTTCCAATTGCTTTTCTTGGGTTAAAAATTTCCTATTTCTATTATTTTTTCCTTCTTTCCTTCCTCTAGGAGTGCTGCCTTCCTTCACCCCCAGATCTCAGAAATTTTAATATTACTAAGCAGACAGATGACCCCAGTTCTTCTGCTTCTGTTCAGCGTATCTTCCATTATGTCTCACCTTCATTTCCTTTCCCTAATTGCTCTTAGTCTTTATCATGGTCCCCTCTTCCTTGCACTAATTTTTCTTCAAGGACTGCCCACCCTTGTTGTCTGAGAGCTGTGACTTGGAGGTGCTTTATTCTTCAGGGAGTCTTCCAATGTTGGTGGGTTTTCAAATCTTCTATTACCCAGGAACACATTTCCTGGATTTAACTCCCTCTGTTAAAAGACCTAGAGTGGGCTTTTTGTCTTCTTAGTGAATGGCAATAGAGAAACTCATTTAAGTAGGTCTTGGAAGCACAATTTGAGGAAGACAGTTAGTAAAGGCAGGACAATACTTGTCTACATCAGCTTTCACTGTCACAACACTCTGCCCACTGTCAACCCAAAGTGCAAGCTACTTGTTTTGACCCAAGGGAATGAGGCAGTGTCATGGGGCATGCGGGCATCTCACCACCCACTCTGTTCCTTTGCCTGCCTTTCTACCTTCAGCCCATTCCAATTTCATGTTGGCCATATTGGAGGCCAGTTGCAAAGGCCAGTCTTGCCTCTGCAAAGTTCCTCTCAGCACGTCCTGCTGACTGTTAACCCAGTACTTTCCAGTTATTTCAGGTACATTGAAACTGTTGAGCACAGCCTTTCTAAGAAACTTTCTGACTCTCGTTGGGAATAATGTATTTTTTTCTTTCTAATATTTTGGCAGCTCTTTCTTATTTTCTTTATTTCCCGTTTCATCCTGAATATCTGTGTCCTCAAGTTTCCAGGTTTAGGTTCTTTTCTCCTCTCAATCCACTTCTCTTTTGTTGACTAGTATTCCTTGGATCTTCTCTTGCTTGGCATTTAACTATAACTCTGCTGGCTCTTCATCTCCTTTAAACTGGAAAGTATCTCCTGACCTTCATGTGTGATTTTCCACTTGTCAAGGGATAATCTCTACCAGAATTACTTGTCTCCATTCGGAATGTCCAAAATCAGATCTGTTCTTTTCTCTCCTGAAGCTCAGTTACCAGTACCATGCTTGCTGGGATGTCCACTGGCCCCTATGACCTCTTCCAAGTTGAATTATATGTTATCTTTGCTTTTGTAGTATTTCATATATGACTCAGATATTTTTTGCAGTGAATGGTTATCTGTCCTTTTTTGTTAAGGAATACCATCTATCTCTCCTTTCAGAACCAACAATCCTGGACCAGCATTAGGAAGACCAAATGACAAGGCCTTTCAGGTAGGGACAACGCTATGCCCCACTCCATCCTGAAGTAGTTACGGAAGACTGACCTTCTCCCCAGATTATTTTGGGCCAAATATGGTCAACTTAGTGTAGAAAATTTAGGATGGAAGTGTCACAAGGCCAGAAACCAGAGGTGGAGATAAAAATGAGTAAAGAGTCATTAAAAACAGCTATGGAAGATTCACAAGGATGGAAACAGGTGAAGATATGGAGATATGGAGAATTGTCATTACACAGAAAATCACCAGACCCATTAACCCAACCAGACCCTAGAAGTAACATATTCCACAATAGGTAAAATTCCACAAAGGGATGAATTCTCCAAAGCTTATATAAGGGTATCCCTGGCTCTGGCAAAATGCAGTCATTGGCCTAAGACTGCAAACATATGTCTATGTAGGCATCTCTTTTTCCTCATAAACCTAACCTTTTAAAAATGCAATTAAAAATAAGGAAAAAAGTTATAAAGAGTGTGGACTGTTTCTTATTTATCTCTGAATCCCCAAGGCCAAACTCACAGCACAGCTGAGTCTCATCATCATCATCTTTGAAAAAATTCCCATCACCCTCCCAAAGAGAAGTATACAATTTGTGCAGAGAGCTGGTTGTTTGGAGAATTCATGTTATCTTTCATTTTCTTAACTGTGTTTAGAGTAGTTTTTTATATTTGCTAATTAATTTTATAGAGTTTGGACATAGCTACTTCATTTCCAGCTGCCTGAGGATATGAATTTCAGCCATTTGAGAAATGTACAAATTTTGAGCCACAAGGAATCAATTTGTCTGGACCATGAAGTTCATTGCAATGAGAATTCTACCCATTGTCGCTACTGTTTACTTTTACTATGTGGGCAACGAGGATAAGTAATAATTGTTGACAATTTTCTTTTGGTTGTTCACCCCAGAGTTTCATAGATCCTATGACCTATCAATTTTTTAGAGTAACATTTTTTATTAACATGATTTGGAGTTCTCGAAGGAGGACGGCTAATGATGAAAGTTTCCAAGAATGCATCCTTAATTTAAAATTGGTGAGTTTGTGTTTATCTCAGTAGTTTCCCAAGGACTCAGAACATTCAATTTGAACTTACTGTTATATTTTAAATATAGAATCTGGATGAATGAAATAACCAAAATATTGAGGTTAGGTGAAATCTCCTATCTCTTATTGTTATATCCACTTTTATCTCTCTGGTGCAATTCTTGTTCATGTCACAGAAGCTTAGATACTTTCTTGCTTCCCTTTAGTGCCCTTAAGTTCCATTTTCATCTTTAAACATACATACCAGATCATATAATTCCTTGACTTAACTCACCCCTGTGTGACCTCGTTAGTCCAGGCTAGTGGTGGTGCTGGTTTAGGCACCAGATGGGTTTGGAAACCCTAAGAACAGAGAACTTACATTCCTGTTTCCAAGGAGCACTTGGGAAGAGAAAAGATCACAGAAACTTGGGTATCTCCTGTGCTAGAACTGTAGTCTAGAGATGGTTGTGTGTTTTTTCCCATGGTCTTGAGGAAGCATTATGGTTTTAATAACACAAAACTCTATGGAAATATAGATGATAGTTTAGAATTTCTTTAAGAATTATCACTATGACTATAATTTCTGGGGATGTATCTGCTCTCACTTGATTCTTAAAAAAATTTCTGGGAAAGTACTCCAAATATAAATTGAAAGAGGTGAGACAAGCCTAGTTCCACTTCCACCGGTCATAGCTGGACTCATGTTCTCTACTAGAAAAAGATGTATTCAGATAGATGATTTCAAGTGCACAGTCCACTTCTGACAAAACCAGAATTGTTGAATTCCTACTGATGATTTAGTTGCATGAAGCAGGGTCTCAGAGAGGCAGGGGAGCCTCCAATTTCCCTGCACCAGAGAGATATCTATAAGCAGTTGAGAGGCAACTTAACCAGGAGAGCTTGATCAGCTGGGAAGCAAGAACAGTGACTAACAACAGCCAACAGCCAGAATGTGGGTATTTTTATGCAAGTCCACATGGGTGGATGATGAAGACCGAGGATCACAGCTGCAGACCACACACACATGGGCTTGGCATTGTGTAATCTCTCAGATTACACAGATGTATTTCAGGGACATGGGGAAGTGGACCCCTGAATTAACTGCAATTCAGTTTTGACCACTTGGTAGAAAGGGGTTTAAAATAGAAATTAAATTCAGTTGTAGATTTAAAGTGGTACACTGGAGAGGTAAATGGATTTGTGGGCTGCTATCTATACTTGATATTTTATAAGATTCAGTGATAATACATTTGGGTTTGGAGTAAGGGAAGAGTCCTCGAACTCTCACTGAAGTTGTGAGTACTTGGGCAAGTTCTCGTAATATCTTCACTTCTCATTTTCCTTTTACAGTGATTGGGCCAAATAGATAGTATCCCAAATCCCACCTCCTCCCATAATGCCATCAATCACTATCAATAATTTGTTGTAGAAGTGTTCATTCACAGCTTCACAGCTACTAAGCAGAGTATATATATGCACCTAGGTCTCACGCATTATCCCTTTCAAGGAAAGAAACTCATAAGGTTTTATTACTTTCTTACTC
The DNA here is from genome assembly GCA_019455555.1 of Galemys pyrenaicus. Classification (NCBI taxonomy): domain Eukaryota; kingdom Metazoa; phylum Chordata; class Mammalia; order Eulipotyphla; family Talpidae; genus Galemys; species Galemys pyrenaicus. The sequence continues at coordinate 983,119 of JAGFMF010011791.1, read as the reverse complement.
TTGTTTGAGGAATGGTGAATATATATATATTCATATATAAGAGTATATATATGAATATATGTAAATTATGTAAATTTTAGGACCCCTTTTATATGTGGCCACTTAAAATTAAATGAATCTGCTTTCAAGGTAGTAAGTATTGGAACAAATGCAGAAATGACACCAGTATCTATTTTTTTAATTTGTTTTTATTATTAGATATATTTAATTATATTTGACAACATTTGTATTCCCCAGGGAGTTCCCACCACCATTTCATCCATGTACTATCACCTCAGTCCCTTGTGCTCTTTCTACCCTCTTCCCCGTCTTTGCCCTCCCCTCCCTCTCCCCCCCAACCCTATGATCCCATTGGTTTGTCTTCGACCTTTTGGTCTTGAGTTTTTTTATTTGTTTTTGGTTGTAATTGCTCATTTCCTTGAGCTTACTCTTCTTCTTTTTTGTTGTAGTTGTTGCTCTTTCACATTCCTCCTAATAGTGAAGCCATCCGATATTTTTCTCTTGCCTTCTGACTTGTTTCACTGAGTATAATTCCTTCTAGCTCCATCCATGTTTCTATAAATGGCCCTAGTTTGTAATTTTTGATTGCTGAATAATACTCCATTGTGTTATGTACCATATCTTCTGGATCCAGTCATCTACTTTTGGGCATTTGGGTTGTTTCCAGGTCTTACCAATTACAAATAGTGCTGCAATAAACATAGGTGTACAGGTACTCTTTTGGGTTGGTGTTTTTGTGTCCTTTGGGTAGATACCTAGGAGTGGGATTGCCAGATTATAGGGTAGTTCCATCCCTAGTAGACTGAGGAACCTCCATACGGCCTTCTATAGTGGCTGGACTAACTTGCATTCCCACCAGCAGTGTACTAGGGTTCCTTTTTCTCCACATCCTCACCAGCATTTGTTGTTGTTGTTTTTTTATATGTGCCATTATTACCGGTGTAAGGTGATACCTCATTGTGGTTTTAATTTGCATTTCCCTGATTATGAAGGATGTTGAGTCTATGGCCATACCACCCTGAATGTGCCCGATCTCGTCTGATTTCGGAAGCTAAGCAGGGCCAGGCCTGATTAGTACTTGGATGGGAGACACCAGTCTCTAAATAAACCTTTGAAAACATATCTTTGGATCCACTTGTATATTTTAATCTAGCTCCTAGAACAAATTGTCTCGTCAGAAAGTGTCAATGTTAATTAGGCAACTATCTAAAAAAATTGCAAACAAATTTGTATACAAGATCTAAAATACAGAACCTGCAATAAAGTATTTTTAAACTGAGCACACTGCAAGATTGGTGTGTCATGCTGGGCATAAATGATATTTGGATCGTTCAACTCATTTTTCAGTATACCCAGGGAAATTATGTTTACAGCTAAATGTGTAGTTTGTGATTCTTCTGCATTAAAATGGAGAGATGACACATGAAAGAAATCTAACTAGTATTACCTCCAGTCTTTTTTCCGACTTTGGTCTTGAGTAAGCAGTATGGTGTTAATAATGCAAAACTGTGCACTATGATTGTAATTTCCCAGAATGCATCTACTCTCATTTGATTCTTAAAAAAATTTCTGGGTAAGTACTGCAAATAGCAATTCAAAGAGGGGAGACAAGAAAGAAGTATTCTGAGTCCTGAAACCTAGTTCCACTTCTACCAGTCATAGCTGGACCCATTATTTCTCTGCACCTTTTCCCCCTACTAGACGAAGATGCACAGACAGCTGATTTCAAGTGGATAGTCCAATTCTGACAAAACCAGAATTGTTGAATTCCTATTGATGATTCAGTTGCTAGTTTGATAACTGAAGCTGTGTTTGGCACATTCGCTGCTAGAATGTCTGCTGTCTTGATATTTTATGGCCAAGAGAGGATTCCCTGCTGATTATCAATCTCCTGTCTACCAACAGTCCATTTTTCTTAAAATGTCAACCTTATTTTGACATTTCTATAAAAAATATTGAATTTTTCTTCATTTCCCTAGCTGCTGGGTTTGCTCGAGTGGCCACAAGCGTGTTAGAGATTTAAGAAAATTGGTTTCGTTCATTTGTTGTCACTGTGGGTTGCGGTCACTTCCCTGACCAGGGACAACATCTCCACTTGTCTGGTGCTGCATGAAGGCTCCTGTGCAGGCTCCCCTGGCACAGGCACACCCAGGTCCCAGGCTAAGTGTCGCATCCCTATGTGAGTATGTCTTCTGGTGCCTGGTGCCTGATGTGTAGGTTTGAAGTGAAATGTTTGGAGAGAGAGGCTAGCCTGTGGGAGAATTCATCAATTATTAACATGTAAAATACTGAAAGGGAAATTTGCTTCTCATCAACATTCAGATGGGAATTCCTTCCTGTTGGGTGTGGCCTGTGACACCACATTTATGTCCTACCTTTTGGTGCTACACAAATTTGACAGTAGAATTCTATTTATAGGGCACAGATCTGTACAGAGTTATCTCTGATAGCTCAAATTGGAGAGAAACTCAATAAAGTTTTCCCTAAGTTGATAAAAATGCTCAAAATGTCATTCCTGAAACACACACTGTGAAGCTGAAATAAACTTTAAACTAGCAACGGTACAACAAATGCCATTGTGCACACTAGAGGGAAGATCAGGTTGTCTTTCTATTCTATTTAAAGATAAAAAATTGTTAAAAAATATCCTATAAGAAGCAGTCAAAGCGGGTAGCATTAGAATGTAGGGGAAATATTTCAATGCACACTATGTAGGTAATTCAAATATTATTTAAAAATATTTTTTATATTTGTGCTCTTTGCAGGGTTTAAAAACTGTTTTTTTTTTGTCCTAAAGTAACATTCATCTTAGTACTTAATACCATATTAAAATCTTTTGATATTCTTATTTTAAAGAGGTCCTCCCAAACTGGATAAGTTAGAAGTTCAGAAAACATAGACCAAGCCTTCTTGACCCCTGCACCTGGCAGAGAAAGGACTCTTCAGTAGGGTCTCTGATGCCCTGGCTTGCCTCTGTGTCCTCAATTGATCTGTGGGGTTCACTGCTCATAGCTGACTCTCAAAACACAGTGCCAGATACCAGTTAGGGTTTTGTGCTGAGTCTCTCTGGAAACCTGGAAGTGCTGGTGTTGGCAGGCATGTGAGTTGGCCGGCTCCTCTATCTGAGTGGGGTGAAGATTGGTAGTTTTCAGGGAGGTGGTCAGACGGAAATGCAGGGAATGTCCATCCTGCATTTGTTCTGCTCCTCCTCCATTCCCTTCTTCATCCTTTCCCCAAATTTATGGCTTTTCAAAATGTACGATTTTGTCATTTATATCTTCATGTGTTGGTCAAGTATCTAATTATATTAGTACAACTGAAATGTACAAAACTATCATGGGTAAATTAGATAGTCCTGCTAAGCTGTGGTTTCCTCATCAGTAAGTATAGATTGAAAAGGATCTACTGTATGGTAGTTTTGAGATGAAATGGGATAAAGTGTATAAGTCACTCAGTACAGTGTCTAGCTTCTTGTAAGTGGTGAAGTGTTAGTTTCTATTATTCTAATACTTTTGAGTGTCAGGCTCTATACAGTCATAGTCAGTTATGGCTCCGGGGCAAAGTGATAGTTGCATTTCCACATAATCCTCAAAGCCCTAATATGAGGTTACTCATAGGTGGTGAGGGGTTCTCCTGTAGGTTCCATGGATGAAAACGTCAACATTCTTCTGTTTAGGATGTTGGATGTAGAATAAGTCTGCGAATCATGAATCTTGAAGCTGGCATACTCAGTAGTCTCTTCAAAAGCAGTGCTTACAACTCTGAATGAACTCGAATGTCACAGTATACACTGACATGAGTGATAGTACTTGAAAATAGATTTAATAGACTGTCCAGTTTTCATTTGACTTTGGCCCCATTTTTAGCAGAATAGATTATATTGGGCAACAATAATAAATAGGCAGACAGTGGGTTCCTTAGAGAACAATTACTTATTGAGTCCAAGACCACAGGTCAAAATCCACCTCAAAATCCTCCAACAAAGGATGACAGAGCTGAAATAGGATAGAAACACTAAAATCAAACTCTGCCCTTTCCTTGTATTAAAAATAAATACTCCCCAAATCTTTTTAGGTTGAAATACTTGAGAATCGACCTTTAGAACACTATGGTATATAATTTACACTAGGCCAACACTGCCACAAAGTCAAAGAAATAAAAGAACAGTGATTTGTTAGAAATTAAGGGGTTAAAGCTTTGATGTTCCAGTTTTGATTTTCCAGTGATATATTGAAGATCAAACAATGTATCCTTCCAGAATGTCAATGTATCATTCCAGAATGGAAATTTGACTCTTCTGACTCTCAAATGGCAAGTTTACTTGGTGGAAAGTTGACCTTTCTGAATTTTGCTATTGAGAAATGAAACAAAATTTACTTCTGTCTTTCTCATGACAACTGAAGCATGAAAATATTTGGCAATTCAATATAAAATTAATTAATTGACTCACAAATGTCTATTGTACACCTCCCTACTATCAGATACTGATGAGTGCTAGGAATTCAAATTGAAAAGCTATTTTTCCCATCAAGAGATCACATTCTGGAAGAGACTAGAGCTTGCCAGTAGGTTTTTGCAAGATTATAAATTAGAATAATAGTACTGTTAAGGGGAAAGGTAGTCCTGAATATATTACACAGATAAGTTTATGGACTCCAAACCTCATTCCAGACCACCGGTATTCCAGAACCACAAATCCAATAATATGATTATCGAAGAGTGGATCACTGGGAACTGAGGGTGGAGTTAAGCAGCCAGGCTGGCTCTAAAACCGGAGAGGTGAGCCTTGGGCTTTCTCTTCCTTTGGAGCCATCTCACTTGACTCAGAGCCAGCTCTCAATGTGCCATTGCATTCCAACTCGGAAGATCTGGTAGGATCTGTTTGTATTATTACTATTTTATTCCCCTTCTCTTGTAAAATAAAATCCTTTAATAACTTCTGTTGTGTGTGCCTGCAGTTGGGGGTTATTATAAAAAGCCTTTTGAGCGTGCGGGTGAGGACTCAGTCAGGGAAACCCATTTTATATTAGGGTTGCTCTGTAACAGTACTACTGGGTGCCAATGCAGTTTTTAGAAAATGTATAAAAGATATTAAAGTAACACTTGACTGGGGATTTAGTGTTTGCCTGATATCTGGGGAGTAAGGTGGCAGGAGAGGTGACTTTTGCAGGCAGGTTAAAGATGGAGATCATGGAGGAGGTATCTGCTGTCCATTCTGGTCCATGAGCAGTGGAAAGTTTTTAAGGACCAGAGACACATGATATTTGTAATGAAGAAAGATACTGTGGTCATGGGATCAAAGAAAGAAATTTTCAGGAAGCACAAACCAAGTAGGAATGTCAGCTCCAGCCACCTCATGGATTAAATATTTACAAAGAAATTATTCAAAATAAAACAAGCCAATATGTGAAAAGTACACCTTTATAAATTGAGTGATTATTTGCATTTTAAACCTATTACTCTCAATTTATTTAATTCAGGACTTCCTTTCCTGTTGCTAAAATAAAAACACAGACATTGTTAGAAAAAAGTTTCCTCTCTTTCTGTCTTTTTCCTGAAGTTGGATACATCTAGGTGAATAAACTGTAAACAAGGATTTTAGAAGGAACCCTGAGGGGAAAATCTGGGAAGGGTTCCTTGGGACAATCACATTAAATGATGTCTGTTACTCTACAGTTATCCTACGTTAAATAAAACAACCTTCAGGGTAATCATTTATTGCTTTCCTGATGAAGCAATTCCCCTGTTCAAAGGCACCAGGGAAAATACCCAACTCAGATACCCTTTCTCTAGTTACATATTGCAAATCACTCAGGTTTTACTCACCCTTTCTATTTCCCTGCCCTCAGTCTTCCCGACATACTCTTAATATGTCAAAGACAGACAGAGAAGTTGAAAACCACTAGGTGCGTTATCATCCACCTGCTATGCACGCATCCCCCAGCTGCTCAGTCGCTCTTGGGAGATACAGCAAGGGCAGGAGAGAGCCAAAAAGAGGTAGGCTTCTCTAAGAAGTACAGATCTGAATGGTAAGTGAAACAAGTCTACTCTCTGTACAGGAGCTATGCTCCCAGAAGGGCCAATCCATCAAAAAACAGAGTTTGTTGGGAGGTGAAGGCCACTAGTTTCCCTGGGAGGCGGAATAATGAGCATGGAGAGGGACTTGGGATGCAGTGGAAGGGACATGTTCTGGGCTTGGGAGTGAGATAACAGTGATGTTCACTCACGTAGCAACAGCTGTGCACCGCTGCCTGCTGCTCGCGTTTGCGTTTGCAGAAGCTGCCGCCCTTTCTGGCTCCACACCTCGGGCTGTTGAGCCACTCTGTGCAAACTGCTCTCCTTTGGGTTTCTGTGTGCTCCCCTTGGGAAAGCAAAGAGGCAGCATATGCATGCTCCTAAAATCTCTCCTGCATGTGCCAGGATCCTTCCTCTTGCTAACGTCTGTGGTCTACTTGCTAACAGCTAACAGCTCTTTAGCGAGATCTTGTTCCCTTTTGATATGGGCCTCTACTCTCCTTCCTTCAAAACTTATCACTGTGTCTTAAGTCAATCTTCCTAAAACAACCAGGAATTTACATGTGTGTGATGTATTGGTGGCTCGGGTATGAGGAGCTCTGGTGGGCAAGGGAGAAAGGTGGGAGGGAAACTGGCGAATGTAGTCTTGTTTTGGAATGTAGTCTTGCTCTGGAGCCTGACTTGCACAAGAGTCACATCCCTCCCCACCAACCCCCACCCTCTGTAGCCTGTGTGAGTTAGTGATTGGTTGTTGGTGGCCCTGGGGGTGTGAGGGATGTCCAATCTCCCAGGAAAGGACACTGCCATTAGATTGAGGATGGCTGACTGTAGAAGGGGCAGCTATGAGCCATAAGCAGTCAGCACTGAAGCAGTTGGATGACAGATTAAGCTGGAGGACAGATTAACCTGGGTGTTCTGTCGATACAAAAGTCAAGGTCAAACACTAATAGTGTCAACTATACATACTCTCTGCTTTTAGGCCAGGGCTTTTTCTTGGTCTTCAAAATCCCAGGTCTTTTCCCAGGAGAATTTGTAGTGTGCCCTGGAGAAAAGACCATGGAGGATTGTATGTGACCGGTTAGAGATGCATTTAGGAAATAAATGGAATCATTCTGGTCACTTCTTATCATTTCACACACCTGGGAAGTGAGTCTGGTGACTTTACCAATGACTAAAGGACCTGGTGACTTCAGGTCTGCGTGAGTGGGTTTGCAGTTCATATGTGTCCTCAGAGAGCTGCTTCTCCTCCCCACCAGCATGTAGTCAGTATAAATATGCAGCCCAGCAAGGCTGAGCTCCACCAACATGAGTCCCCTGCACCTAGTCTCTGTGATCCAAGTAGAGACAGCCAGATTCATGTAATTCCCCCTGGGAGCAGCTGAGAAGTCAGTGACAGTATTTACCTTTTGCTCTAGGGCCAGAGGGGAGCCATATAGCTAGTTTTCATCAGAGGAAAGTGGGCAGTGATTAGGTCATGTGGTGAAGCTCTGGTGAATGGATTTAGTGTCCTTATACTAAAGAGACCCCAACAAGCTCTTGCCTCTTCTGCCATAGGAGGTCACAGAGAGATGACCACTATCTATGAACCAGGAAGACAACCTTGATCTTCCTGGTTTCCCACTGATCTTCCATTTCCCAGCCTGCAGAACTGTGAGAAACAATCATTTGTAGATTAAATCATCCAGTGTATGATATTTTTGTTACAGCAACCTGAAATGACTAAGTTAGGATTAAAGACTAGACAGTGATAGAAACCAGACTTCTCTAAATGTATCTTATTGTATTTTTATTTACTTATTTATTTTTTTAAAAAAGATTTTATTTATTTATGCATCCAGGAACTGGGGTATAGGCCAGAGGTGCGGGGTGGGGGTGGTGAAAGAATCCACCAGAAACAGAGGGGGGAGCAGAACAGGCAGATCGATGGAAACACGCTGCTGAGGGCAGCAGCAGGCAAGGCAGGAGAGGTCTGCTTGTGCCATGTGGGTCCCCTCCCTGGCTGGCTGCAGGGATCCAACTCGTGCTACAGTGGCTGTGGTTTGCTTCATAGTGTGTTGCTTAACCCACTGTGCCACCATTATTTTATTGAGCTTATTTTGGTTTAAAATAATCTATATGATTTAGAGGTACAAGTTTACTCCTTCTCAATGAATGTTACTGCATAGCCCACAGTACCCAAACCATTCATTTTTTTAAATAGCTCTGATTTTGAGAACATGAGAATATGGGTGTTTTACATAATTATAAATAAAAATTTAGTAAAAATTCATAAAATCATTCCTATAATCAATCATTTTGTTATTTTGAGACAAATGTATGTAATGCCAAGGAAAATATGTAATTTTTCAATGTCATTAACAACCATAGTTTACACTTAAGAGAACAGAAATGCAATCATATAACAAGAAATATCATTATGAGCTGATGGTTTATTGTTCTTTGTTAATTTGTGTGTATTCAAAAGAAACAAACCAGAAGGTATAAAACAAGCCAGTATCCCTGACCATCTCTAGCACCTGGGCTTCATTTTCTAAGTGCCACATTGTGTTAAAGTTATCCAGGACTCCTTGGAGAGAAATCAACAATTGATGGTCTGGGGGCAAGAAATGCACAAGGTATATTTAGGATGTCTTGTTGCATCAAGAGGAAAGGAAGGTATTGAAGGATGTTGGGGATTTTGTTAAAAGGATAAAAAAGGCTTTGTGAAGGCATGCCTACTAGTTCAAAGTAGGACAATGGAAACATTAAAAAATGATGACTACAGTGTATTGCAATTAGATCAATTCAATGAATTAAAATACAGTGGATTTTCTAGGCATTACTATGACATCATAGTGACCTCCCTTGGCCCCAACCTAACAAAAATTTCTTAGGTCAGCATTGGAAATTTTTAATGTTACATCAATACAGTATTCTGAATGTTGATAAATAAAACGAATAAGTCAAATATTCATTGATTTTTCCTAAAAATACTTTATTTCAGGATAATCAAAAATTGATGAAAGTTCTTTTAGAGAATAATTTCAGTTTATATGTGTTAAGGGAATAGTAGAATTTATATATCACTCTTTAGGCTCTCCATTAAAAGAAAAGAGCAGAAGCAAAAAAGTTAATTCAGAAGACAGAGAATGGTCAGCTAGAACCAGATAAGAGCCCAACACAATAGATAATATGGAAAAGGACATTTTCAATGTCTGTTCTAGCTAATATAAGTATATCCTATCTCATCTCTCTCACTAACAATGAGTAACCTAGACTAAAGGGACAAAATAACTATGAAAACACTCAGAAAAACTCAGACAAACTTGGTAAAAGATCTCTACACCATGGAATGATGTGGCAGTGAGGTCCTTGAATTGCTTTACTCAGGCTGCCATTTATCTCTGATTGGGTGTTAAGAACCTTCAAACCTGTAACTGCCACTGGGAAAGGACACTAAAAGCCCCAGAAGGAGCCCACTCTTTCTAGCCAGAGGACCAAAAGTGAAATTTCACCAGGACAGAACATTTGAACTTTATCTTCTCTTTTTGAGGTGAACAAAACCAAAGAAATAGTACCTCCTGGCCAAATTTTGGCTTTGCTGTGGGGGGAGGTCTGTGAACCTATGCTACAGGCCCCAGAACCATGAACACGGTGGATCCTGTAGGACACAGTCCCAATGAGTCTCCTGCCATATATCATCCCCCCAAACCTCCACACCAGCCCTCATTCACATATTCAGCTTGAATTTAATAATACATTTTGCTTGGGAGCATGTGCAATATGACAAAGGTCCTAAATGTCAGAGGTGTACAAAATGATGTACCTGGAGAATGTCACTCCAGTTCACTCTCTTACCCCATTTCCACTCCCCCATTTTTTCATTCCCTGTTTGTATCCAATGATGTTCCTACTTAGAAGATAAAAGCTCCATATAAGAGAAAAAGAACCTCATCATTTGATTTCTCTATATTCCACATAGAAGTGAACTCAAACAAAGAATAAGGAAAAAGACCAAACTTGCAACTGACCGTAGGTCTGAGGTGTTGGGGGTGGGGAGGGCTAAACAGGGGAGGAAAGAGCACAGGGTTGGTAGAGAATCACAGGGGCTGTGGTGGTGGAGAACTGTGGGGACTACATCTGAGGGGACAAATCAGTTACTGTCCCAAAATCAACAGTGATGTAAGAATGTAAGTAAAAGAGAAAGAATCTCCTTCTTGAACTGTATTCATACTTCGATGATTTAACTTGATTATTAGCCACTTCCCCATTTTTCCCACAACCATAAACATTTTTAAGAACTACTAATCCCGTTTTCCTCAAAGTTATCATTGCAATTTTATATTGTGCATCTGTTTCTATAGGAAGCTCTCATATAAGAAGCCTTCAGTTTCATTCTTCCATCATTTTAGTGGCAATACTTGAGTTGGTGAAATGAGTTATTACTTTAAAATTGGACTAAGAATATTTTAGTAAATAAAGAGAATTTCTCTTGTATAAATAAGAGGTGTTTTGTTTTTTTTTTTTTTTGCCTGCCTTCTCACAAAAATTTGTCCTGGTTAAATGTAGATGGGTATTTAACCAAGATGCTAGCAGTGGATGTGTGTGCCCTGTTGAATCAAGAGCCTAACTTTTTTAATGTGCTGACTCTAGGGTGTTGGACTACAAATCTCTCCTACTGTAGGTTTCCCTTCTGCAATATTAATAGCTACAGCAGATTGCTGCAGGGACTTTGGCACCAAAAAGAGCTATGATGGCAGATGTACTCTCACCTCTCCCACATGTAGAGTTGTTCCACTTATTGCATGAAAAAAGTTCTAGGATTTAAAATTAAAGAAGTAATGGGTTTTGAAGAATAAGCTGCTTAGCAACAGCTCACCATTCTTTATAACATTGAATAAAGAGACTGAACATGCCACTTAACTCTACCATGGATAAGTAATGATGCTGCTTCCTATTTGAATGCCCATGTTAGAGACATTAGTGTGGGAGGGATGCCATTCCGTCTTCAATCTTGGTGTTTGTTCATCCCCATAAAATTGTCACTGGCCCTTTCTGAGCCAGGCACAGTGGAATTCTAGCAGAAAATAGAATACAACTCAGATGGATCAACTAAGAGACTGTGATGAGAAACTAAATTTGTGAGATTAAGGAAACCAAGAGGGGCAGCTGAGGTACTCAGGGACTAGCAGAGTGGGGAAACATGTAGGGCAAAGTGGGGGGATGGATGTTCCCAGAGTTCACCAAGAGCTGGAGCCATGGAACAGCCTTGGTGTTTGAGGGATGTAGCCTGTACTAGGACCACAGCCTCAACAGGGAGGACAGGAATGCCAACTCCTCCCAACACCCCCTCTCTTGTTCTCCCTCTTATGGTCTCCTATTGAACCAAGAGGCAGAGCACAAGAGAATAATTTCATCATTAAGAATCAGACTTAGGGGTCTCCCTGGAGGTGCAGAGGTTAAGTATCAGCATTATTAAGCTATCTCCAGCCACTGCAGCTTGAATTTGATCCCAGACCTACATGGTGCAGCAAATCTCTCCTGCCTCACTTTCTGCTCCCCTTAGCACTATAGTTCAGTCAATTTGCCTGTTCTGCTCCCTACTCTGTCTCTGATGAATTCTCTTACCCACCCCCATACCTCTGGCCTAGACCCCAGTTCTTGTATGTATAAATAAACAAAATGAATCCTTTTTTTAAAAAAAAAAAAAAGGATCAGACTTTTCACACACAGACTTCTCACATGCAGAGCATGCAGATAAAAGAATGGATGAGAGAGGGGGCAAGCACAGAATAAGCAATATATGGGGTCACATTAGATGCTTTAAATATGTCCCCTCTGTCATCCCCACAACAAGCTGGCAGGTTCTATTGCCATTAATAAGTGAAGGAAGTAGAGATAAGATATACCTTAAAAGTGACCAAAGGCTCACAGGTGAGCAGGAGTGGGACTGGTATTTTTATATCTACATAGCACTAACTTTCATATATCCCCCCTCCTTTCCTCCCTCCCTTCTGGAGTGACCATAGACATAGTAACAAGGTGCTCCTTGTTAGGAATCAGCATGTGTTATGTACAACATTAAATTCACTGCTAAAAGTCTAAACCTACCCTTCACTATGCTGAGTCCCTCCCTACCCCTTCACCCATTTCCTCCTTTCTTCCTGTCCAATAACCACTCCTTGGTCTTAAAACACGGGCTCTGTTTTTGTGTCATTCTCAGTCTGTTGATAATACTGGGAGTGACTGGAAATACCTGGGGCACTTATGGGGCCTCCTTTCATGCCCTTGTAGACTAGTCCTTGTGAGGCTCATTATGATCGCAAGTGTCTCTTTCATCAATAACCATTAGGAAACTTTGAAAAACAGTGTTTTATCATTTACAAGACCTGGAAATTACACATGTCACCTGGGCCACAGTGAGGTCTCTGGTGGAGAGAGTGCTCACACGTATGGGGTCCTGTATCTTTTGGGATTGAGGGTGCAGGGGTTAGGGCTTCATGGGTTCACTCTAATAGCGAATTTATTTTTTTACAATATTTTTTCACTGAAGTAGCATTAGTTTATGACACTGCATACAATTTATTGGAGTCACTTCACTCCTCCTCAGATGTGTGTTATGATACCTCGCCCACCACAAAGATGCCCATAGACCTTCACCACAGTCCATTGGGCCCCCTTCCATTTTATTCCCTCTCTAGAGAGCCTCAATTCTGTAGTCATATTTCTAGGGTTTGTTTTGGTTAATTTTGTCTGTTGTTTTGTTTCTCTATGTTCATACATGAGTGAAATCATCCAGTATTTTTTCCTTCTGAACTTAGTTCACTTAGCATCATCCCCTCCACTTCCCTCACCAATTTTTAGAGCTAAGTAATAGTCCACAGACTATGTATACCATAGATACAGGGGTAGAGAGAGGAGAAGAGAGAACTGGAGTTAAACTTCAGAGAATAGCCCAAAGATTTTCTCCCTTCAGTTCTTGTTTTATGGTGTGGTTCCATTTCAAATGAGAAAAGACAAGAGAGAAATTGAGTTAAGAAGTGAAAGATGAAATAGGACTGTGGATTGTGGGTTAGGAAGTCAGAAAGGAACAAGACCACAAAATCTGAGCACCAGAAAGAGGTGAGTTTGGCATAGGAGCCATGTGAATATGGCAGAGAAGAGTGGGAAAAGCAGTGATGCTTTGAAAGATTGCTTGGAACAAAAAAGGGGAGGCAAAGGCTTCTCTGTTTCTGTATCTTGCATTAACTTGGCTCTGATTCATTTAGTTTTGGTTGAATGTTAGAGGTTAAGCCTATTGGAATAAAAGCTGTTGGATGTTATATAGATGGAACTAGCAGCCATAAATGCCCAAGGAGAATGCAAAACATTTCGTGAAGTGCATGCCGATGCCAGGATGAATCAAAGGATTTAGTGAAAACAGTCAATTTGGACTGTGTTTAAAGACCTAATGGGTGTTAGGAAACTTTATTACTTAAATCTGCTTTGGCTGCATAGCTTCCTCAAGAAAATGAAATATTAATTTTGTGAGCTTCAAGGTAAAAAATGAATTAAAAAATGTGAAACTTTGCAAGTGCCTTCAAATGTTGGGAACATTTTGTTAAGTAGAATTAGTGAAGCGCGTCACTTGACTAATAATGTGAGAACAGCCACCGCATATTTGGCATATGTGGGTTTAAAAATATTATTCATAGGTAGCATATGTCATAGGAGACTTTGAAATATGAGATAAAGAAGCAGATTTTTCAAAATTGTGGCAGAATTTGAGTGAATTAAGAATTTCACTTCAACATGCAAACACTCCTTTATCTTCCCCCTAGTTATAGCACAAGGAGATTTGGTGTAATTATAGCCTGGTGTTATGGAAGGAAGAAAATATTAACAGAGCATTTATCCTATGAAATGAAGGAAACATCTAGAAAGCTCTTGAGTTACTTTATGTGCCAGATAGTAATAACATATGTATGTTGAAATAAAGTATTGAAAGCAACTTTGCCCTCTGGTGATAAAAGGATTTTGCTATGCATTTCAATAAGGTATTTAACTTTTAATTTGGCAGTGGATGGAAAATCTTTTTCAATGTGTGTGAAGCTTTGACAATTGTTCTTCAGAAGCTGAATTGTAGATTAGGAATTAGAGTCTGGGGAATCTGGAGGAGGCCATATGTCTAGAACCTAAACCCCAAAGACCAGTTCCTTAAATATGCTAACTGCAGATTTGGAGTTAGCACTTAAACTTTGGTTTGAAGCATAGTAAAAATTGAGTCCTAAGCAACCCTATTTTATCTCCTTACTTGTGGAAACGGACAGTATAAGATTGTCTCTTTTTTCCCTACTGCATTATGAATACTAGATTTAGTAAATAAAAGAAAGTGACTATAAAAAGCTATCTTTTATATTGTTTGCATGAAATTATTGATAACATTTACAAACATCCTTGGCAAATAAGGTGCACAAGATATCAAGGGGGTTATTTTAGAATGGAAATGTACATCAGAATATAGGAATATTGGAAATGTCAAACTATTATTTTTTCCCCCTCTGGGCTACTATTGATTAGAGGGTAAACCTATAGACAGTAAATTTGGACAGATCAGGTAAGTTTGCTTTTCCTTTTCTGCATTAACAGAGCCCAAGTCTAGATTTCAGTCTGAAAGTTGAATTGTACCACAGTTGGTGAAGCCTCCCCTGAGTGCAAAGAACAGATGTTGATGAGGTAGTAATACCATACTCAAGACGATGTGAGGCCGTGGGCATTAAAACACTCAAGAAACAATCAGGCGATTTTGGTCTATTTCTATATTGTATTTATTTTCTAAAGTATACATCAATTTCACTAGATGATAAGCTTTTGAAAGTTAGACTTTTATCTTACTCCCTTTTGCACCTGTGATTCTCAGCCCAGTCCCGGGCACATGTGTCTACACAGCAGAAGTCATGCCTGGGTCCTAGAGAAAAAGAAGCCTGGAGAGAACAAGAACCAGTATGTTCTTGTTCACATGTTAAGACCTCAACTTCTAGAAAAGACTGTTTTACCCAAGAGAGTAATATATTTCTCACACTCTAAGGCACATAAGTTTGATTTCCAGGAATTCCCTAGCACCCAGGCAGTCCTGGAGGGAGATGGCAAACTGAGTCCTACAAAGGAAGATGGCAGAAACATTGGAAGTCACACGTGACAGTATGTATTCCCCATGTCTCAACGTGCAATGCCTACTCCAGAAATTCTTAGAGATGGATGAACTGTCAGGACAGAGATATCTACCTAGGTTATCGCTATTAATGTAATTCTTTTGTAAATGTGGATTGTGTTAGCAGAAACACTTCTTGTTACTTCATAGAAGATTTAATATTTGAACTTAGGGGCTAGACATCTCCCAATTCAGAGAAACATTGAAAAGACACGTTTTTTTCTTTAAACAACAGGTCAGGTCTGCACCCTTAAGAGATTACTGTTGTTACCCCATAGTGATAATGAGTAAATTTGTCTGCTCCTTTAATAGAATCCTGATTAATTTACTATGTGTCATTGCCCTGCCCGAGAAAGTCTCATTATGTGATAATGAACATTTCATACTCTTTTGGTGCATGTGTGGCATCTAGACATCTGAACAAGATTTGGGTAGGTGGTTGATTCCACTTCTCCACAGGAAAACCCTGGGATGGTAATTTTTTATGTGGAAATTATTACTAGAAGTAGATTATAACACCAGCAAGCAGAGCAATGCCCCATTTTTTTTACTAATGGTAGGTGAGGAGATATTTTGGTCATTTGCATTGTTTTATCCTAGGTTAACAGCAACCAGTTATAATTTGGAAAACATTCAGTGCTGTAAGATGCTTGCAATGCACTATCCTTTCTTGTCCCTTGGTGTGCATTTAATGAGTTAACACTCCTGGACTAGTATTTACTTTTGCATTACATGTGCACATCTAGAAGAACCAAAGGAGCTCATGTAAAGATCGATGGTTTATACATAAAGATATGTATTTTGTTCACCCAATTAATCAAAAAATACATAATTTTTCCATTCCTAGTTTTCATAATTGCTGCATATTACTGTATAGTTGTAGCTAACAACTTATCAAACTACCATGGCATTGTTTTTCTAAGGGTATAACTCAGTTTGTCAAATTTCCCTCTAAGGTTGAAATGTAAGTTATTGTACAATCTATTAAGCCCAAGAGCAATTTTTTGGGAAAAAATTAGTTTTCCCTTTTTTTTTTTAAGTTCCAAGAGGGACAAATAAATATGGAGTACTTTTTTTATTGCCATTCTTTTGCAACTTTAAAGAATGACTGTTACATTGTATGATTTATTTATCCACATAGAGAACAAAACCAAGAGTTCTTTTTAACAAACAGCTTTGTCTTTTCTGAAAGAAAATACTAAGGAAGACATTCAACCATTGTTGAGTGCTAAAATATTTGGATATAGTTTGGGAGCACTGATTCTGATAAGATTAAGCAACTAGAGAATGTCACAGAGATTTTGAGTGGTCAATACTTGTTATTACTGATGTGAATATAGACATTGAATGGAAGACTTTGATACCAAAACTTTGATACCAAAATGGAAAAATGGAAAGATGAGCTAAAAAAATGACAGCTCACATCCCTGTGCACTTTTAATTTACCAGTGTCTTTCTTCCTGCTAACTTCTAGCAGAAATAGCTTAGATGAAATGGACTCAAGGCAATACTCTATTTTCTCAAGTTAGAAGTAAGGATCCTTTGGGGACCACTTAATACCTTGTGGGTTTCATTTAATTCTGTCCATCAAATTCTCCCCTTAAGCAGAATTAATACAATAATCCTTTAAAGAATAGACCTCATAAGCATAAAGATTTAAGCTATGAATATTTGCTTTCTTAGTTTAATCAACTCCACACAGAAGAGCATCTCAGTCTGGAAACGGTGAGATTTCCTGCTCATTTTATCCCATTTGACAAGAAGTATTTTAAGAAAACCAATGTCTATTCCTATCTACTCCAAATTCAAAATTTCCAATTTATTTCTCATTTAAATTTGTGTATAGCCTTGACTAATTGCCAGAACAGTGAGAACTTCTGCATAAGGCAGGGGCCATCTCATTACTTTCAGAGGAGAGTCTGCAGTTCCAAGGTAATTGTACAATTTCTTTGCTCTGTGAGGTCAAAAGCTGTCAAAGGAGAAAGGTAAAAAAGAGATACAAGTGCTAATAGAAAAAGAAAGCAAGGTAAATACTGCCTGTGCAGAGTAGAAGGAGGGAAGATTTTCTTCCTTCCTCCTTCCTTCCCTCCCTCCCTCCCTCCCTCCCTTCCTCCCTCCTTCTTTCTTCCCCTTTATCTCATCCTATTATCTCACTCTCCCTTCTCCCTCCCAGAAATCCACTTTTTACTGTAGAAGAAAGTAGGGACATCTTATGGAAGTTCAGTGACAGTAATATAATAGGCTATAATTTATCTGGTACATATTTTTACTATTTGTTTCTTTACTTATACCTTAACATATTGACCTGAATTCTTCAAGATTCTTTCTGACTTGAATGTACTTTATTAGTTGAATTTGTACAAAATGACATGTCTGTGTCCTTTTGAAATATATTTGTGTAGAGACAATGGTTTGAGAAGAGAGGAATGGTTTTTCAATAATGAACGCGTCTATTGGGTTTGTTACTTCCTTTATTCAATCATTCATTTATTTAATACATTTATTGCTGTAGTATTATGATTGTCATTTAATTGAAATTAAATATTGTTACATAATTTATTATTAAACATATAGTGATTAAAACTTTCATGTAGGTTCTAAAGCTCAGCAATGACAATGTATAACCACCATTTGTGTTTGTGAGGAAGACGATAGATGTGTTGGGCTATTTGTTGGGCTATGTGTTGGGTCTGAAAAACTGGCTTTTGGTGTCATTTTGAGTGATTCTGGGTAGGTGTCTCAATATTTTCTTCAGAGGATAGCCCAACTCTGCAAAATTCTATTGGTAGAGATGGTGGCTGAAATAACCCTAGATTTCATATAATTCAATATATTATAATATAAGTATTAAAGATGAAGCCCAATGTTGGGGACACCAATATGGACCTGAAATATTCTGTGCTGTTGTCACCCCATGCCTTGTCCATTGTTAATATTCGGGTCTCACAGCATCCATTTCTAGTCACCCTGGTTGACTAGGCCCTGTCTTACTGTCCATTTCAGGTGTTTTTTTTTTTTTAAACCTAACTCTTATCATTGTTTGTGGTTACCTTTCTACTTATCAGTTTACATGTTTACTTATGTCACCATTGCTAGAATATGATAAAATGAGGGCAGGCCTCTGACATCTTAGTGAAAGGGTCTTTCCCAGCCGAGTACCTGACTCCAAATAGCATGTAATTAATACTGGTTGGGTGAATTAATACAAAAATCGATGCGTGAAAAAAGCTTGATGCAGATTTATATTTCCAGGGTTTCAAGAGCAACTGGAGGTAAAAGCAGACAAATGGGTGAAAGGTAAAGCAGTGAAGTTGCCTCTTCCCACTCCCAGTCCCCTCTAAGTGCCTTCACATTTTCCACATTCCTTCTATGCTATTCAAAAGTGCCTCCTATGGTATAGATGCCAAAATTGTCATTGCTTTAAAGTTATAAAGTCAGATTTCCTGGAATGAATACAAAACCCCATGCCTAGTTCAATGCTCTTCTAAGAATGCAATAAAATGTTTGCCTCACCATTTACTAAGAAAACAAGAATATTCTGTAATAATATCTTATGCAGAAGATAATTTTAATATCCATGTATAGAAAATCTTGCCAAGTTGTGCTCAATCATGTAATATATAGCTAATGATCATTCAAAGTAAAGAGATTTGTAGATAATTTAGATTTCACATAATTCAATTTGTTTTGCAGAAATGTCATGCATGTTCTGAGATCTGTCATGGAATTAAAGAATTTATAGTCATTTCTTGTTGGAAAATGTAGTTAGACAATTATAATATTACTTTGGAGAATATAGGATTAAACATCAAAATGAGTGTATATATATGTGTATATATGTATGTATGTATGTATATATATATAAATAAAATGTATGAACTAAGAAGCCAGAGGACAAAAGAATCAATGTGGATTAGAGTTGCTACAGCAGGATTCCTTCAAAGTGTAAAGCCTGACAACACTTTAAGTGGATGTGATGGGCATATAGAGATCTGTGATGATCAGGTGAAGCTACGGTAGGGTGGGATCAAGGTCTCCTTTGAAATGTGAAGGCTAGAGACCCACTCTCCCCTGCCTCACCTGGCAAGTCAGAGTACCTGAATAATGACATCCAGGTTCATTTCCCTTCCTTACACCGCTGACAGTCCAGCCTTTCTCAGCTAGATGCAAGGGAAAGGTGAGGGTTGTTTCTACTTCCACTAAGACACAAAATTGGGAGAAACTCCATTTCTGTGTTCATCATGAAGATTCAACACTGATCTCTGAGAGATTCCCAAAGAGGAAGTTGAAACCTGGACTTGATTCAGGAATTCTATCTGGCTGTCCTTCCCCAAGTTTGTTTCTGGGAGAGAAGTTACTTCTACTTATATGAATAAGGCTGCCTGAAACCAGAATGAGTACTTTGCTGCTTCTTCTGGATACTTAATTCAACCAACAGTACTTTGTCTTCTTTTTTGTGGCATATTATTTGCCATATATTTTTCATCTGGTTACCACCCTCTCTATTGCAAGAACCTCAGGTCCTGGCTCCATGTTGCTCCTGTTTGGAGGGTCCAAGCCCTAGTGTCTGTCTCTGGAAAGTTGACAAGTTGGTCTAGCTGTCTATCTGTAGCCTTGGATTTTGAGACCATCTGGATAGTAAGGAAGCTGGACTTGATTCAAATAAACTCAAAGATGTACTATCAAAAAATGGTTACTAAGGTAACTTACAAGAAGGAGGAGATTGATCTTTTTGACAAGGGTGTATCTTTCAGGTATGGTGTCATTTTACTTGGTAGTCAGTTGTATTTTTTTTTTTTTTTGTCAGTTGTATTTTTATGTGGCTTATTTTATTCTAATTCAATGGTATTTTAGAACAAACTACATAAGAAATGTCGCAAGAGTGTTTTGGGGAATATGTATAATTGAGTGCGTATGTCTGTGCATGCTACTTATAAGCACACACATATGTTGTCCATATTTTGAGTTAAATTCCAAGTATTTCGATACAGTAATAATTAGAAAACATAACTTATATAGTTTAAAAAGAGTTTAATGTTCTTGAATTCTTTAACCACAAAATGTTTCCATTGTTTATATCTGTAGGCTTTTTGAAAATGATCTGGTTCCCTTGATAATTCCCTGGTCTACTTGTTTATCAGTTTGACATGAAATAGATGAATTCCATTATAATCATAAACAAATTTGAAGCTCTGTATAAACAATGATGTTTGTAAGCCAGTACCACTGCCCATTTTTTCTCATCTTCAAGATAGAATTAAGTCAATAAATTTTGCACTATCGATTTAAGTGGGGAGGTATTTTAAAGCTCCTTTTACATATGTGTCTGGCCATGTACATATATTTGACATCAGGTTATTGAACAGCCAAAGTGACAGTTTAATGTTTATGCTCAAAAGAAATAGGTATGAAATATCATACTAATTCACAAAGAGTAAAAGAACAACTCTCTTTTGCTAAGTCAGTGAAAGAACATGCATTAAAAGAAACTTTCCTTTAAATAACTTTAAATATTTAGTTGCCTAGTTAAATAAAACCAGTTTTCTTTACATAGAATTACTTTATATATAGATATATATAGAAAATAACTTGATTATTTTCAAGTTATTTTAACTAAACTGATTAACAGCTTCCTGCATTTTCTTCAGTTATTAATTTGAGTCAATTTTTTGGAGGTTATTTGAATAAGATAATGGGTAAAATACATCACATTCCCAGAAAATATTTTATTTATTAATCATGAGACTTTGTAGCATAGGAAACTCCAGTTTCTTTTCCTGTGTTCCTCTTTTTTTTCATAAATATATTTGTGCTTTCTTTATTGGCAGTTCTTTTCCTTTGTAAATCATCTGAATGTTGGTTTATATGACTAGATGTGGTACTAGCTATAAAATGATCAAATCTGTAAAGAAAGCACATCTGTCTAATTGCTGATTTAATATTTGAAAGACCAATATGGGTGTTTTGTTATATTCTACCCGCAATTCCAGATTTAGTGAGGCCAATTTGTATCTGGTATCTGGGAAAAGTCTAAATCTAAATCCACTTTGTTATTTCTGATTTCCCTTTCTGGCATATTTAGGCTCACTGACTAAAACAAAATTCTTGTATTTTTACGGAAGGATAGAGGTTTCTATTTGCTTTTGCCAAAGCAATAGGTATAGATATTTATTTTTACACATTGCCACATTTCAAAAGGTGATCACATATGCTTTTGAAATTTTGTGAAAAATGTAGATGCAGAAGGAAACTTTAGGAATTGATTTTCATTGAGTAGCACTGTTTCTTTAATGTCATCACATGAGACAGGTGATTACTATTGCTACTAAAGATATTAAGTTTCTATGAAAAACTTTTTAGACTGGAGGGCTCAGAGATTTCTGCTGAGACAGATGAGGTGGCTTTCCACGAACCTGCTTTGAACCAAGTGTTTGGTTGGCTTCTCACCATTTAAGCCACCATGGTCTATGAGAATCAATTTAGCAAGAGCGAGGACTAGACCGTATCTTCTTGTTCGATCACTTTAATGGTGAACACTGAATGGACCATCATATGAATATTATTGAAATTATTTCACTTAAATTTCTGAATTAATAGTCATGACTGGTATGGATTTCTGCTTCCATAACCTTCTTTGTACAGATCTGAAATTTCAAAAGCTCTACTGATACTTTTAGTCCCATCCCAGTCCTTGGTAACAAATGTTACCCTTGGTAAAAATGTTAGAGGAAGTTTTCAGAGTTTTGCTTTAGTAGCTTAGATAGTTCTATCCCAATGCTGTATTCCCTTAGAGATAAACAAGCGCCTGTCTAGATTCTGTGATCATATCCTCTGGTTGTGAACCCCATTCCAATGATGAAGTCTTATATATCCATTCATGAAGTGTTATTTCATATATTCCTGGGATCAGATGGTTGAGACCTGATGACTACTTATTGTCGCACAGCTCTAATGTAGTCAGTGCCTACACTGCCAACCACACTATTTTATAGTCAGACATCACCTATTAGTGTTTTCTAGAACATTCCTAATATCAACTGTTGATGTGAAGATCATCTTTTATTCTCAACATCTTCTGCCAAGGTAATGCTACATTGTACCATGGCAACAAACTAATTTTAATATCTCAGTTGCAACACATGGAGATTTTTCTTACCTAGATTATATCCAGTGTAGATTGTGGGTGGTCAGAGACCTAGGTTCAGAGCAACACTACCATATTGTGACATAAGTATCTAAAAATGTAGATTTCTACAGTAGGGTACAAGCATGGAATGCCCACACCACTCTTTATACTTCAAACTGGAAGTGATACCCTTCGTTCCTATATGTATTGGGTGGTCTGGAATAGTCAAACAGCTCTGCTAACTGGAAGGAGACTGAAGCATGCTGAGAAGCACATGGATGTTGGTGAACAGTCATCTCTCTCTCCAAATAACCTTAGTTACTGTGCTTCCCATGTTGGGTAACCTTATTCCACCATGAATGCAAATAGCATCATTATGCAAAATGTTGTTTCTACTGCATAAGACTGAGTTAACTTTAAGGTCTAGACCATCCTAGATATACCTGGGCAATGTTTTGGGTGTACTTGTATTAGGTTCTATACATCATGATTTCCACACAGATAATTTGCATGTATTATAGATTTTTATGTTTTTTTTTTTTACTGACTTGACCCCAGTAACCCTAAAACCCAAAATCTAGCATACTCACTAAATGTATAAAAAGGTCAATGTTTATTGCCTCAATGTTCAAGGATGTTATTGGTGAGGTCACAGTATCATCTGATCTTGAAACTTAGCTGAGCAAGTTTTCACGATTGCAAACTTCAGGTTGGCAGCTCTTCAACCCTTACAACATATAGACTTGCAGGTTAAATCGTTTCTAATGGAGGGTGCCAAGTTTTGATGTTTGTCAGTTTGACAGTGATGAATTCAAGACCAGAGAGACTCATTAAAATGGAGCCTCAGTCCTCAATCAGTTGTCAGTTCTCCAGCTTGCATAGCAAAACCCAAAATCTCTTCTGGGCTTGGCTGGATTTTTGATGGATTGGGTTGCCCCATAGTGGAGCCAAGGAACATGGTTTTTACATGGCACTAGAAACCAATAGATCATTCCAAATGAATACTGTATAGTGTAATCAACAACATTTGGGGGAGAATCATTCCTAGGAAAGATATGGCCAACTTTGATCATTTAGGATACAAAATCTGATAATGACAGCAGTGACCATTAGGCTGAACATTCATGGTTATGAACCACATCCATTTTGAAAAGATGCCCAATTCGCTCTGCTTCAGATTGGCTAATAGGCACATAGAGAAATTTGCAATAGCAAATTTATTATATCTAAATCTTAAGTACAGTTCATTCAATAAATGGAAATTCATTGCCTAAATTTCCTGAAGACCGTCGATGTATTATTGTTGTGTTGTTATAGCAGCTGCTCTAGGAACATCTATGTTTCATCCATCTGTTTGGTATCTAATCTAATTTCTCTTTGTGTTATATTATTTTGTCATTGCTTTAGTGTCTGAAGTTATACCTATAATATCTGTTTTAAAGAACTCTTTCTCTTACTCTATAGTTGTTAATAAAAGAAAGATGTTATTTTCACACCCTTTGATGTGCAATTTTATTTTCCCCTATTTCTGTTTACTTCACATTGTTTATTTTCCCATTACTGTTGCCAACAGGAATGAGTACTAGGAGGTTCATCTAGCTTTACTCTACAGCTTTCAAAGTTAGTGGCTTACAGAAAATATAAAGCATGATGCTTCCAATATTTATTGGAGATGTTGTTTCCTAATGGCAAAAGGGAAAAAAAGACAAAATAGCAGTGAGGATCAAATGAAAGAATTTATATTGAAAGTTAGATAGACATCATGTTTTTATTAAACCTCAGGTTTTTATTAAACCTGAATTTATTTAAGTACGTAGAAAAGGACATATTCAATCAACCAAAATTTAAATCTAGCATTTGCTCTGGTTCTCTCATTTTATAATATACAATCATCAGTAAATTCAAAAAAATAAAATGTATTGGTTTTTATAAGTTCAGTGATACTCTTATATCACAGTGATTTAATATGGCTAAAGAGAAATAAACAATTTAATAAGCACAAATAAGAACATATTTGCTCAAAACTTTTATATTAAATACAGCAATAAAGCAAATTAAGGGCAAAAGGACAAATTTATAGATGTTCACTGGTATTTGCAAAATATGATTATTTCCATGCTTGAAGATCTCTTTTAGTTGTCTGAAATTTAGATCTTAAATAGAATTTACTACAATTTTGTACCTATATATAATTCTATGCAAGTGCTTCTCTTACACACGAGGTGACGATGATTATTATGAGTTATCAAACTAAAAGACCAGGTAGGTTTTATCCATGAGTCCTTACTACACTTCAAAGACTTTTCATCATATGTCCTTGAGTGAGAACACACAGGATGGGGAAAAGGCTATTATTTCTCCATTTCAAAGGAGTGTTTGAGATTGGTAATACCATCTCTGAGAGAATGACCTTTTAATGAAATGACTGTGATCTGTTGTTATTTAGTTTAATTTTAACCTGTTGAAGGAAAAATCCTGGTACACAGTTTTCCCTTCTTGAAATGCATTAGTTACTGTGGCAACAATTTTATTGACTGGAACAGTTGCAGGAGACTTACATGTATAATATAAACTTAATTTAAGTATGGGGTTAGAATTTATACTTTGTCATTAGAAATAAGGACATAGAAGTCATTCCCTATATGGGAGCTAGGGTAAGGGGTAGAGTGCTCATTGAAGTTTTATAAATTCCTGCATCTAAAGCAAAGATTTACTCAAGGGAATTTGGCTTAAATTGTGAAAATTTATTCTTTAATTATTACATCAAATTTAAATTTCCTGATCCATGCCAATTTTTTTACATCAAGAACCTCACTTTTAATTATAGTTTTACAATTTTTCTTTTTAAATTTTTTTAGTTTTTTTTTTTTGAGTAACATTGGCTTACAACACCATATATGATTTAAATGCACAGGGTCACACAAACTTAGAGCCTAAATACAAAGGAGTAGATTAGAAAAGTGTGCTATATGTACAATGGAATACTACTCAGCTCTGAAAAATATGAGCTCTGGCCACTTATGACCATGCAGATAGGACTATAGGAGTGATACTAAACAAAATAAGTGAGATGGAAAAAGACACACTGATGGTATCACTCATCTGTGGAATATGTAGAAATAAAATGTAGGCCCGACAAAGCCAAACCAATAAAAATCTTAAGCTGACTATAATGGTGAGGCTTTAAGAAAAAGAAGGGCTGAGGTGGAAAACGAGAAGGGAGGGGACACTGTGAACCACACTGAGGGCTGAGGAAGCCTTGGTGGTGGACCTTATGTGGTTACATAAAGTTTTTAACCTGCCAGACTTCAATATTATGTTCAGATTTAAAATACCATTATAATTATTTTTACACATTTTTTTTCTCTTGAGAACTGGTTTGGAATTATATTTTTCTTTCACTAGCAAACTTTCTTAGTAGCAGTGGATTTCTTATTCTCTCCAGCTGGATCAGACAGCTTGCATTGCCAGGAATGGATGACAATTTAGTTCTCTCTTCCTTAGAGAACTAAACTGCTATGACTCCTGGAATGACAAGGTAAAAGCTGAGCTATGTGCTTTTTCATTTCCTCTTCAACAGGCAACAGGAATGTCCCCACTAGCTCTGTTATAGCAGTGTGAATACGTACTTGGAGGGACCACAGAGGCAGGTGGGGGAGGGGACATCAGGAGTTGGGCAGTGCTTAGACCCCTGACCATCAGCGACAAGCATTACAGGTTTTCCTTTTCATCTTTATAATGGTTCGACAGCTCTCAGCCTGTATTGTGTCTCCCTATTCAACCAACGTGATGGACTACCAGACGTTTCTCCACAACTCACTTTTTGGTCATACCTGTCATCTTCCCACCACAATCTGGCATCTCTGCAGATTCGCACTCTCTCTCTCTCTCTCTCTCTCTCTTTCTCCACCCCTCCCCTGCCCACCGCCTTCTTGCTTGGCCTGTGGTGGGCATTTAAAGATTGTGCTCTCTTTCCCCTGGACTCTCCCAGCCTACTTCTGGAGCAACAACTCATCTGCCACGTGCCTGTCCAGGCTAATGTTCTAGCTGCCTTCTCTATTCTTGAATTGGTAAACACTTTGGATAAAGTTGCAACACAATGCCAACTGCTTGACTTAGGGGAAAAAAAATTAAAAACAGCAGTAAAAAGTGGTTTGTTTCAGTGTCTGATTTTGTGTTTTAAAAATTTTATCCTCCTTCATGATATCTTCAAAATTCTTTAGTCTTTGAAAGAATACAACTTCTACCCTTTGCATTCCCTAAAGCGACCTCACCTTTTATTTTTTGAAAGCTTATGAAAGATTTGGTGTCTCTTAACTTTCCCTTTCATATCATATGCTGTCCCTCATAGTCTCCTTTCTTACCTTCAGTTTAGAAAAGCATTTGTCACTTTAAGGGCAGCTCCCCTCCCAGTGTCCGTCCTTTGTCCTGCTGCACATTTTGGGGGACCCTGTACCTCCTTTCTCTTATGCTTTTCTGAGTCATTTTCCATTCAGTGGCTCCTCCTTCTCTTCCTACAAATATGTTCAAATACACAGTGTTGAGAAGTACTGAGCATTTATTTTGTACAATGTTCCATTATTGAAATTTGTCGTTTTTCAGTGCTTATACTGGGATTATGGTTTTCTTTTGAGAGGACCACGGAAGCAATGTGCCATTGGCTCACATCATATTGACCAAGGAAGTGCATGTTAGGGTTTTCCATTATGAAATGGGCAGTCATTATTCACTTTCCTGAAAGTAAGGTATTTCCAAAAGTTACCTAAAACTTTCTGCATTTTTTTCCCTTTAGTTTTGTGTTGGTATTCTAAATAGTTTGCTTTTCCAAAAGAACTTCGTGAATATTTGTAAAATAGTTTCCTGGAACTTTTGTGGAGGTTGCATTGAACTTATTTTGGGAACATTTAATGTTTTGATAAGTTGAGTCTGCTGGTTCATAAACACTGGCTTACCTTTATCTTTATTTAGATTGTTGATTTTATATGGTAGAATTTTGTGGTTTTCTGTAACATAGACCCTGTATATATTTTGTTAGATTTATACTTAAGTTGTTTTGGGGGATGATATCATATTTTTAATTAATTTAAATTTCAATTGATCATTACTAATATAAGCAGAAATTGTCTATTCCTAGCGATTTTATAGGTAGAGAACAATGTTATTTTGCCTGCAAATAAGAACAGTTTTCTTCCGTCTTCCTTTTCAATCTATTTAACTTTTATGTTTTGTCTTGTCTTATGTTTTTTATTGCATCCAGTGAGACATTGACTAGGAAAGAACAGCCTCATAAATTCTTCATCCTTGCCTTATTCTGCTTCTGTTTATCTTTTTTGCAGACAATATTGCACAACCAGGAAAGACTGGCTGAGACCAAGATGAGGGTTTAGGTAAGACAAGGTTTAAGCCACAGTCTCATTGTGAAAGTCAAAGGCTCATCCACCAGCATTATGACAGATTGGTCAAGGCCACACTTGGAAAATAAAGAGGGCTGAATGTAGTTCTTGGAAACACTTGACAATTTCTTTGAACTCCTGTTGACACATACCCTTTAGTCTGTCCCCTTTTTTAGTACACCCTCACTAAAGTCCTCTCTTATCCCCAGTTCAGGGTAGTGGCCTTTGAGACAACAGTTACTCATGTCTTCAGGTTGCTGGCTCCTGATTAAATCTAATTTTCTCTCACCGACTGTTGTTTCAGGGTTGATTGTAGGTGGTGAGCCCCAGAATCTAGTTCTGGTATCAGAGCAGGAGCTTCTCCATCCAGCCTGCCTAACATGGAGCCAACAAGTATTATTAGTTTTATTTTTTTCTACACAGATTTGACTTTGGTTTTCTCTTAACTTGCAACAAAAATAAACTTCAGGGTATTCAGAAGATAGCAAAGTTTTGATATTTATATTTAAAGATATTCCAGTGGAGTTATTCAGTAAAGAAATGGGAAAAATTAAAGATAATGACTGAAAGTTATAAATAAAAGGTATTTATTTGGTCTATCAGCTTATGATAGACTAAAGCCAGGAATATTGATCATACTAACTATAGGGTGTATTGAATTAGACTAGAAGAGGTTTAAGGACAGAATGACAAAGTTTAATGGGCAGACACAGTAAGAGAAAATAGCTAATGACAGTGAAAAATAATTCCCAGAGAATGAACACAAGTTTCTAAGTTTTGAAAAATGTAAAGGTTAACAAAAGAGAACAGGCTTTAAGGAAATTTGTCAAAACATGACTTAGTGCCATGTGTCTTTGGGGGTGGGGAGATATGAATAATTCCTTCTCTACTTGCCAGTTTTTTTTTCTAATTTTCTATGAGTGTTGTTTCTGAGACAAAATTAAATTAAAAAATATACTTTTCATGGATTTTTTCCCCTGGAGAAGAATAACTGATCAAGACTTTCCAAAGTCACTAGGAGAAGCAGTATACATATAAAACCTGAAATAGAAACACATTTGGAAAAAAATTTAAGTCTCTAGAGTCTAGAAAAGCAATGAGTTAAAAGGAAAGTTCCTCTCTTTAAAAGTTTAGTTTCCAATACTCAGTATATTGCTGTGGCGTTGTGGCTGTGTTATCCTTTTTAAAACTGCAGATAAAAGAAATCAGTGAAACATTATTTATAATCCTAACATATAAATATGGTAGACTCATTGAGTGAATTATTCAGGCACCTGAAATTGCCACTGGTTATAATACTTCACTCTTTTGGGAAAGCCTAAGCTCTTCTGTAGAGCAGCAGTTTGAAAACCACTGAACTCATATTTCAAATGACTCTTCATTTTTTTTTCTAATTTCATTGTATTTTGTAACTATGTATAGAACTTTTGTCCTGGCAAAGGGAATTCTATGAAAAAAAAAAAAAAACAACAAAAAACAAAAAACAAAACCTGCTATAGAGAATAAAGAAGGGATGAAATACAGAAATCAAAAGAGAGCTTTGTCTTGGAGAAAACTTCAGATTAAATTTTTTTTTGAAATGGTAGAACTTGATTTATACATATCTTAGGAGATCAAGACCTTCATTCTGCTCCCTCTCAACAGGTGTCTTTGCCATAATTTTTGACAAATTTATATGAGGTGACTAAGCTCCATTCTTTAAAGACAGACTTGTAACTAGTAAATCAAAGCCTCCAGGGGAGCCCCTGAGCTGTTAGGTAGTGAGGTTGTTGTAACTTTGCAGCAACTGCACTACCAGAGAAAGACCTCAAGTTTGAATGTCTTTCTCAGAGAATGAGTGGTGGAGAGTGTAGGATATTCCACCATAGATAGAGTTTAGTATATACTGGCAGAATTAAAGTTATAAACTAATTCCTTAGTGCACTCTCATTTACAAATATCTGGTTTTGGGGATAGTCATTGTAGGCTTTTTCAAAGTAGGCTCAAAATGAAATGACAAAATAACAGGTGCATGTGGAAGCCAGGGGTGGAACTTCTGGAGCAGATTATATGGACTCTACCACACAGGCCACCACTGACCAGGTTCCTAATGCCCGCCTGTGCATGTTTCCCAGTCAAGAAACCCAAGGCACTCCTTCCTCTTCTGCCTCCAGAGCTCACACAGTTCCTGATGCTGGAGCTGGCCAAGGTACTGACAGTGACTTTGGCCTAACACGGCCACGGGGATGTCTTCAGTCCAGTGGGCAGTCCTTCCACCCAGACTGCATGGAGAGGAAGAATAAACCCATTTACACCTAAGAGAAAGCTGTGCTGTTTGGTGTTACTTCCAGAGAGCAAGTTCGTTGACCAGGAAAGACTCTACCAGAAAGCATCATCAAGAGCTCCTTGCATCCTGCAGAATTTACAATGACCTCTCTGGCTGTGATGAGGGACTCTTCAAAGTATAGCAAGCTAAATATCCTATTGCTGGTTTCACAGCAGCCCCAACCTGAACTCATAGTGATACAGGGCATCAAGGGGCACTAAAACTGCCCAGGGACACTGCCCCAAATCAGTCACTGTCTGAATTCTTCACCCATACATGACTTCTCAGGCTCAGAAAAAACAACAACAACAATAATAACAATGGGATTATTTAACAAACCATGGAAAAACAAAGAATTACTGAGGCCAAAAATGGTCATTTATCTCACCTGAAGCAGTATCCAGTGTTTTCAAGTCTTAAAAGCATCTAAGATAGTGTCTTCCCACCACTGAGGATGCAGAACTCCTTTCTTGAACAATGGGCCGTGTGCCCAAGATGGTGTCTTCCTGCCTGGAGCATGCAGCAGCCAGACTATAAGCCAGGTTCCAAATGATGAAGACAACAGAAGACACAACTGGAGATGCTTCCAGTGCTGCTGAGATGCCCCAGCACAGCACCAGACAAGTGACACTCAAAGCAGCAGTTTCATTGGCTGAACAACCCGACAAATGACCACACTCACAGTTCAGTGAGGCGCCTGCTCTAGATCTTTGCCTTCTCTGCTAGGCTGTCACAGCAGCAAAACCAGGAACAATTTCAGTTCCTCTGATAATTGCAAAACCTCCAAACTTTTCCTCTTTGAGGTTGGAAATAAGAGGCCTCCACCATCAGAGGGCCACAACAACCTTCTGGAAGAGTGGTGGTGAGGTGGGGGCCATAAATGTTGACCTGAAATTGCTGAAGTTCTGAAAACACTGACTCCGAAATGCTGAAAGCACCAAGGCTGAATCCTGAACACTGAATCCTGGACTGCTTTTGCAGGCCCTTTTATTTCTTACCACTTGCTCCACCCCAAAATATGATACTATTTAGCATTTTCCCTGGGGCTATCCTCATCAGCAAATCCCCTCCAATGGGAACCAGCTATCACAGTCTTTGGCTTCAGCCACCAGTTACAAAAGCAGAAAACCTTATTTTGACACAGAGGGCTAGTGAAGCTGAGGTGAACTCTTGGAGGTTAGAGTGGGGAGACACTCAGGAGATAAGTCTTTTCCTGAAAAGTAGGCTGCCTGAAGTCTCTGACTCACCCAAATCTGAATAAAACTGATTAACCTGGAAAAAATATAATAAACACCCTTTTAAAGCCAAAACCTTAGTTTTAATCAGCTCACTTAACCTACTTACTACCGACAATAATGCAAATATTTTGAAAGAAACCTGAAACACTAATATTTTGAAAACACATTTCTAAATTTAGTTTACATTTTAATATTATTCTTGTTCTGCTTTCTCTCTGCCAACTCTCATATTCTTCAAAAATGGTTTGAATCTGATTGGTTTTTATACTAAGAGATAATTTCAGTACCTAAAATAGTAAGCTCAGAGCATAAGTACTGCATAGGGCATATAATAAATAATTTTTATTAATAACATTTTCTTATTTAATATAAACTCAATAGTAGCAAAGAGTTCTCCAGTATTTGATGGTTCTGTTAAAGGGAATTGTATGCTGAGCTGCAGAAATGAAACCAACAATTTGCTTAAGATTCATAAGCTACCTGGAACGAGGGCAGGAGGCGAGTCCTCCTGGGCTGGTCAGCTCAGTTTCTTCCCAGATTCCTGAGTCAGATTCTTTCTAATTTACCAGCCTGCTACCTTGCCTGTTTTTCAGGCTGCTCGCCATAGCATAAATGACCAAGTTGTGGGCATCAAAGGAAACCAACAAAGTTCCAACAGAAAAGGGAAGAAATCTGGTAGTATGTCTCAGGATTGCTATCACAGAAAAGCCTTTCCCTTTCCAAAGCCCCCAGATCTACCCTCCTGGTCCAGTGCTCAGAATGGTATCACAGGTTCACATCAGCACAAATCACTCACTTGGGAGAGAAATGGTTGGTATGATTGGTTCTCAGATTGGAACCCCCAAAGCAGCCTCTCAGTATCAACATCATCTGGAAAATTGTTAGCAGTGCACATTCCTCCACCCCATCCCAGATCTGGGAGCCAGAAACTTGGTGGGAGGGTGGAGGGTGGGTTCAGCTGAAGCTGATGCCAAAAAGACTAAGAACCTTTGCCTGAACTGATTGTAGTTCACTCTCTGGGGTTGGGGAGAAGCATGCCTCTCCCAGAAGAGAATAATCACTAACGCCGAAGGAGAGGAGGATTGGGCTTGCAGACAGGGCTGGGAAGTGGCTGATAGGCAAGTATCCCACATCTGAGTCCTTGTTAGTTTTATAGTTGGCCCATGGTATTGTAGTGTCTGCTTCCAGGAAGGTTCTCGAGATCATTCTGCTTTATTTTTCCTTCCCATTCTTATGGTTTGAGATATTTTAAAGATTGAGTCATTGATATATTGTGGTCAAACAACTATCAAAATGACCCCACTTCACTTTGTAATCCTTCAGTTATGGTCAAACTCTGTTAGTTTTGCTTAAAACACGTTTTCTAATAAAACAGCTCATTGTGAAATGGAAACAATTAGTGACAGGCTGAACACCTGAGTGACTTTTCCTTGGTGCTGTACTGATCACCAATGAAGGAGAATTGAAACAGTTTCACTGGGGTTTCACTTGAAGACAACTTAATGAAGAATAATTTCACTGATCATAATGAGCGATCTGTAATTGGACAGTTGTATTTTTCCTAAGGGAGATGTGATACTTCTGCACATGTAAAAGCTATTCAGTCTATTTTGAAGTTTTTATTGAGGATGTTTGGGTGGAGTGATGGAAACAGATTGATCAGTGGCTCTCACTGAGCTAAGTGTTGCTCACTGCATGCCTTATTTGACTATTTTCATGAATTAGGAGAAATCATTTGGAATATTGTGAGGTTGCCACAGCAACAATCATTATTGTAAAAAATGTCATGGGGTGAAAAGGAGTAAGAAATGCACCAGATCCCGGGGTGTGTTGCTCCTGACCTGGACTGCCAGACAGGAGGGAATGTTAAAGACTAGCAGAAAGGAAGATGAACTTCATCATTTAATTACAGTATCCCTCTCCTCTCTCCTAGGAAGCACTAACTCCTAGGGACTTTCTTTTCCTTCTATCATGTCCTGTGTCCGTTGTCTGTTGTTACATAGCAAATACCTTAAACGGAGGGACTTTCAAACAACATCCATTTATTATCTCACAGTTTGGGGGGGTCAGGTGGCTAGTCATGGATTAACTGGGTCCTCAGCCCAGGGTCTCCAGGCTGCAATCAACTTGTGCAGGGAATTCACTTTTGATCTGAGGCTGAGGGTCCTCCTACAAACTCCTGTATGGTTGGCAGAACCCACATTTTTGCAGTCACAGATTGTGGTCTCCCCTTCTCGCCAACTTTGAGCTCAGATTTACCCTCAGGTCTTCTCTGAAAGATGCAGTTGCTCCTTCAAGGTCAGAAGGATCCATTCCTTCTAAAGACTTACCGTAACAGGTCAAGCTACCCAGGTGACCTCTCTTTTGATGCACAGTCATGCTCTGCTTAGTGACAATTCTATCAGTCACAGACTGTACAGTTGATGGTGGTCTCTATGCCCTAGGTGTCTGGTAGGCTGTACCCCCTAGGTTGGGATTAGTCCAGTGACAGAATCACCTAAGGATACACATACCATTTTTTAAAAATATCAGTTTCCCTCTTTTTTATTCCCCTATGCATCCCTATCATTAAGCATGCATGACAGAGTTAACTGAGTAGGAACCTTTATTACATCTGCAAAAATCCTTTTTACTTTGCAGTATAAGATAACCTAATCATGGATGTGATGTCCCATCCTAGTCATGGGTCCTGCCTACACACCTCTTGAGGGTAGGAGGTTGTATAGGAGGTGTCCTCTTGGGAATCTCACTTGACTGTCAGAATTTTATCCGCCACTCTATTCCTTCTCTCCCATCCCATTCTTTTGGTTCTTGTTTGGGGTATATGTGCACAAAATGTGTATGTATGCATGCTATAATAGCAGTGATAACCAAGCCTACAGAAAAGCAATAGTCTCACAGACACATCAAGAAGAAATTATCTGTGGTTTTTCTATGATCATTCAAAGCTTATTAAAAGGTTGAGATGATTGTATCTCTGAGGGATGCAAGATAGGTCCTTAAAAAATAACCATTGAAATAACAAATCATGAAGCACCACCTATCTTGGGTTTGACAAGTGCTAGTGACAAACTAGGAAAGATGTAGTAAGTTCTAGATTTTAGAGCATGCCATGCAAGCACACTGTAATTCATTTCCCCAACTGAAATGTGTTCTGAGGTCAGGCAGAGGGAGTATCTAAGGACTTTTCGAAGCCCTGATGTTCCAGTTCCGGCTCAAGCTTTAATGCAGGATTGGGCTGCTCTATGAAATAAGGGATTATTAATAGATGTGGTTGAAAGCTCTTGAGCAGCAGGAAAATGACCATTGTATTTTGATACTGTGTGTCTAAAGCCCAAGTCAAAATCTATTTTTAGAATAATGTTGTTCCTCCAGATCCATGCTTCCGCAGTAAAACCCTTTGACAATTCACTTGTTTGAGTTAGTAAAATAGTTGTTACGATAAAGATAGCACACAGCCTTGAATTTGTAAAGCTCAGTATAGAACCTGCTGCCAATTCACCAGGAAAAAAAAAATAAATTCAACTTGCAATCTAAAAGAGGAACACATTTCATGATAGGTTATACTGTGCTTTTCTGAGTTAGTAGCTTGTCAACATACATGTACGGTAGGTGGTGAAATGAATAAATAAAAATAGCAGAAATTAGTTGTTTTTCTAAAAATTTATTTGGTGGCTTGTGGTACATTTTGGCTTTTCTATACCTGAGATGAATAATGTGCTTGTTTTGTGATGTAATATTAAAACTGGTATTAAAATGCCAGGGTATTGTGATTCATTTCCACTTTTTTTTGTTTCTGAATCTCAAAGGGGTTAGGACTAACCACCAGTACTAACAAATGTGACCTATGAGGAACATAGGCTAATTCAGACTCTTTTTCGCCTCTCATACCCAGCCTCTGTGGCTACCACCTGCAGCTCTGTTTCTCTCCAGGTTTCATTACCCACATGTGATACCATGTTACTGCAGAAAGCACTTAAGAGCATTTGCGTGGGGCATGCACACCTATAAAAATGGACACCTGAGCTGAGAAGCTGGTAATGGAGAGGCCTAGGAGGCTCGACTGCTGCCTCCCTACGTGCTTTTGTGCGTGTGTATCCAGTCCCCTGCTTCAGCATTAAAGGCATGTGTAGTGCCAGGAAGGCATGGACAGATTCTCCATGATCAGAGCAGACAGGTCAAGGAGGAGTCCTGGAGTCCTCAGTGGCTTTTTCAGGCTTTTATTACTCTTTATATCAGAGGCAACCAGGTACACAGCAGGCAGGGGGTCCCAGCGCATCTTCACTCTCTGGCCTCTCTGGTCTCTGCTATCCCTGCTTCTATATCTCTTTCCTCTCTTCTCTCTCCTCTCTTTTTCTCCACTTTGCTGGCATCCTCATGCTGTCCTTATACATCCCGTGTCTCAGCCCTGTGCCTACTTGCGCATGCCCACACCCTTCTTGAGGTGCCCACCAGGCACCTCAGGCATGCACAGGACCGCAGGTGTCCATCATCCACACCAGTGGTGGAAGGGTGGAAAAACCTGATCACTTTCCATTTACCCTACAGCATGTCAGATATACCAAAGGCTCCAAGATTCTTTCTCTGCTTGCCCGAATCAACTGAACCTGCCAGCCTGGGATGGTTGCATAACACATTCTTCTTTGGCTTGCAAATAAGTTGAGAACAATTCCTTATAGTAAGTGGTAATCCAGTATGACTGTGTTCTCATAAAAAGAAGGAATTTGGACACAGTGACAGATAAATAGGGAGAGGGTCAAGGGAGGACAAGGGAGAATGCCATCTACAAACCCTGGGATGCTTGTTGCTTTCGGAAGTTGGGAGAAGGCTGGAACACATTCTCTCCCTCACAGTTCTCAGGCAGAATAAACTCTGCCAACTCATTGATTTCACACTTGTGGCCTTCAGAACTGTGAGACAACAAATGTCTGCTGTTACAAACTCCCAGTTTGTGGTACTTTGTTACTGTAGCCACAAGAAACTAACACATGCAAAGTTCTTTTATTTTTCTTTTATTCTTTGTACTTAAGGGATTCCCCACAATCATTTCATTAATCTTGTCCATTGTAATCACTTAATATTTGATCTTAATCCTACTTTCTTTTGCAGATTTTTAAGTAGTTTTCAACTAATCTGCTTTTAGATATTAATAGATTTCTATGTGACCCAGCCCAGAAAGTTAAGTTTCTATTCCCAGGAGTTCACACTCTTGCTTTTGAGATACCACTTACTGTAGTTTGAGATTTCTGCACAGAGAGGATTTTCTCCTTCTCCGGGCACTTATTGTTGGTATCCTCCTTTTCTTTTGCTTATCAGTGCAGAATGTGAAAACAAGCAGAATTGTGCTGGAAAGTTTTCTTTCGTATACAATTACTTTGAAGATATCTAGAGAGAGAATATAAACATGTATTTTTTAGGTGAATCCGTAGGGGATAGTATCTGGTAGTTTTTCATGGGGAGAAAGGCCTGAGAAATTGGCCTCACCCAGCGTGATGCCAGACCTGAAGATATAACATTTTTATTGCAGTAGTTTTCAAAAAAAGGAAAACCCTCAAGCACACAGCACGAGCTCTATAAGTCTACTTCTGCTGGTGGCACAGAGTGACCTGGAAAGTCAATTTCTTACTCTTTCAATAATTGTCAACTATCCACTAACAGATAGTGTCAACTATCTGATAATATCACCTAATTGTGACTTTAAAATTGTGTCACAGTGCAAAAGTGGCCAGTACCCCATCTTGGAAATGTGAACAAAATATGCAACATGAGGAAAAAAACAAAACAAACAAACAAAAAAACATGGCTAATGGTAATGACATTGCAGTGAGAATTTCTTTTTTCCTCTTGATGTTTGAAATTACCAAATACATTCTATAGCCAAGTTGGAAATGGTACATAATTATAAAAGTTAAAATATTTTTTAAGCCTCAGCACCAGGTGTGATTTCCATATTGTCACTTGACTGACCACATGTTTTGGGGGCTTGACCCACAATAGCTGCCAAAGTCACTCAGCTAGGGGGATGTCTCAGCTGTGCGGGGGTCAACTGACCTTCAGATGTGGTGTAAATGCAGGAAGGACTGGCAAGGCAATGCCCAGTTTTACTGCTGACCTCAGGATTGTATTCTGGTTTCAAAATCATTGAATAACTGAATTTTCCAAACCCTAATGGTGATGTGTAGTAAGAGAATTTATGATTAGATTAAGTTTCAAATTCAGAAGTATTCCTTTGGGCATGTAGCCCCCCCAAAAAAAAACAGCTCAAAAATTTTATATTTTAACAGTTTTATCACAGAATCCAGTATCTTGATTGAAAATGCAGAGGCAGATGGATGCAGTTATAGCAATCAAGACCAAGGAGAAAGAAGCAATCTTAGGGTGTCCTGGTGCTATGTGATTTTATTTAACCTGTGTTTTTTTGCATGTGTGTGTGTGTTTGCCTAGGAAGTCCTTGGAGGAAATATCTTGAAGTGACGGTAATGAGACAAAACCCATAGTAAGAAAGTTATTAGAGGTGAACATCTTTCTATTTCCTCTTGCAATCTTTCTGTTCTTGTTTTTCTTTCAAACCTATGAAAACTGCAAACACCATTCCTTCAAACCTATGAAAACTGCAAACACCATTGCCTGAAAAGGCAGACTTTATGTGTGTATAGTAAGTGAGGGATGGCCTATTATATTAAATTAATATTCTCCTACGAATCACAGCATTTAAACAGTATTATTTGGTAAAAGTAATTATAACCACTTTTCAAGGATTACTGTTAAAACTATTAAAACCACATGGGAGTGCAAAGTGGTGTGGGGAAAGGTAGGGACATATGTGCTGTGACTCTCTTTACTGAGCAGCATGACAGGCACTGGGCTTCCAGCTTATCCATGTTATCTCATCTACTCTCATAATACTTGACAGTGAAATTTATTGTCTCAACATCACTGTAGGAAAACGAGATGAAGCAACTATGTTCATTTTTTGAAAAATGTACTAGCGAGGGTAACACCAGATGCTGTAACAAATAAACCCTATGACTTCAGGGACTAAGCATACCAGAAGTCTATTTCTTGTTGTGTACTACATCAGTATAGATTCTTTTGCACAATATGTCTCCTAGCAGTGATGAGAACACTCATATTTATCTCATCCTTGGCTAGTCACCCTCTACAGTCTCAGAGTTCTGTGCATTCCTATCTGGCTTAGAGGGGAAGAAAAGGTAGAGAAGATAAAATTTCCTAAACACTCTTGCCCAAGACTTGCACTTGGGTCTGTATTCCATGGATTAGGGCAGCGCCTATGGTGATCTAGGTGCAAGGGTAGGGGACTGGGAAGCACTCCACTGGGTAGTACATTGGAATGGCCCCCTCAATTCTTGAGGGGTAGTGTTGGTTTTGGTAGACAGAAATAGTTTTTAGACCACCTGTCCACTAATAGACATGGCCCATGCACTGAGGGTGCACCTGTGGATTTCCTTTCACTATGATTTCATTTAAAAATCTTAGGAGAAATTCCTGTTAGAGACAAAGATCTGCTAGTGATAGGATGACTCTATATTGGGAGTCATATGATACTTTAGATACTCACGTGAAGTAAAGGCATTCACCAAAGAAAAATGGTGAGCTAAGCACGATTTTGCAGGGCAGTGAGCACAATTAATGGTGTGACTGCCTAGAATAGACTGTGAATTTTACTGACTAGTCAGATGATTTCTTCCAGGGGCTCTCAGGGTATTGGCAAATGAAGTACACCCCAAAGTTTTCCTTTAAATATAGCAAAGTGGACATTGATGTTTTCTTCCAAAAATAACAGGTAGTTGAATTTACCCAGCTGGCAGGCAGCCAGGTGGGAAGTGAGATGTACCCATAGTACCATGTGGCTCAGCTTGGGGTGCCTGAGATTTTGTGAAAAATGAGTTTGAAATAAGGGTTCTTGTCAGCACTTTGGCTTCACTCAAATTTTCATAAGAGCCCAGAGCACAGTAGTCACAGATGAGTCAATACTAAAAAAGATGTTAGGAAGTCCTGTTTCACCTTCATGATCTTAGAGACACATAGGCAAAAAGCTTCATGGGGCCTCCCTGGTGGTGCAAGGGGTTAAGTCTCAGCACTATGAAGCATTTGCAGCCACTGCTGCACAAGTCTGATCTTCAGCCAGGGAGGTGACCCACAAGGCACAGCAGACCTTTCCTGTCTCTCCCACTGCTCCCCTCAGCGGTGTATTTCAGTCAGTCTGCCTGTTCTGTTCCCCACTGTCTCTGGTGAATCTTCTTACCTCCTGCACCTCTGACCTGTACCCCAGTTCTTGTATGCATAAATAAATCTTGAGAAAAAACAAACCTCAGAGCCCTTGGCATAGCTCAAGTTAGTAGCCAGATTAGAATTAGAATCTAGGACCCTTGTGTACCTTCTCAGGATACATTTCATTGATTAATTTCCTGATAAATTCAGCTGACTCAACAAAACTATATTGAGTGTCTTCTAGATACCTGGTAATTCTGGGGATGTGGTGGAATTCAGGATAGACAGATTCCCCCCTCCCCATCCCCCACCACACTTCTTCCTGAGAAATAAACTCAACCTTAACAGTCAAGTCTCACTGATTTCAGATAATGAATAGAATGGGGGCTGCCTCTCAGCATGGATTTTTGCCATGGCTACCACTTTCTCTTTACTGATTTTGTGCATCTTCAGATGGTTTCCTGTTTCTAATCTGGTGCCATTTGGCAGCCCTGTCTGATATGATACTATGTTAGATAGTCTATGGAGATACAGCAAATTATTTTTTTTTTTCAATCTTAATGTCATCTCATCAGTCACCAGTAACTTCTTCAGACACCAAGATTTCAAGTCACAGTCTTGATGCCTAACTGGTTCTTAGATTCTAAAGAGAGGTGGCAGCAGCTGGACTGTCTGAATGATGTGCAAAGAACTACATGCAATTGGTCCATGGAAGTCTTCAGTGAAGTTGGGGGACAGGGCTCATTCTCCCCTGGGGACATATGTGATTCAAAGTGACAGCAGGGAGCAGCCTTACCAGAAGGTGGGGGTAGTTACTGGAGAATAAAAAGTCTCTTTCTTTGGACTTATCTCCCAATAAGACCCTACAGAGATTTTCTCTTTGGCTGATTAACAAGCATCTGCTGCTGCTTTCAAGAAAAAATTGCGGTTTTATTTGATTTCTGATTCTGACATTAATATGGCTGGTCATTGGGAAGTCAAGATCCATTTTTCATGTTTCCAGAGTTTTTCTTGGTGTGCAGTCACTCAAAGACACAGCTTAGATACTGTGGCTAGGTTCCCAGTTTAGTTCACTAATACCCATTCCCTCTCTACCTTAAAGAAAAGAACCGAAAACAACCATTACACTCAGAATATGGATGAAGTATCACATTATTATACAACTGGGTGGAGGGGGTAGCTTGAATTCATCTTTATCCACCACTCCATTGCTGAATCAATTTGAAAAATATGGTTTCAATTTACCAGGTTTCCATCTGTTAGGTTATATCACTCAATAAAAGAGAGAAAAATACTTGAATAAAAAATTTCAGTATTAGAAGGGAATTCATAGGTTTTCAAGGTTCACCTATTTCATATTAGAGATAAGATTATGGAGTCCCAGAGAAGCAAATGACATGACCATGTCATATTATGAATGGAAGAAGATGAGGAGATCCATCTTAGCATAAACCCAGTTCACTTTCTAAAATTTCATAGCTATGCACATGTTCTGGAAATGCAGAAGAGGCAGGATTGGTGCCACAGAGAATTAGATGCCATTTAAATCAAGGTCATTCTGAAAAGAAATCCAGGTACAACAGAAGCTATGTTGATGTGAAAATCTTGTTTCTTCAAATATTTAATAAGTTATTATTTTTCTTGTAGCTAATACTTGATTTTAATCTCCCTACTATTTTTAAAGCCCTCATTTGTTATCAGAGACTAACTTATTTTGATGTTAATTGTTTAAAAATCAGCATGACTGTTCACCATTTCCAGCTAATATGATCAGTGGCTTAGTTAAAGCAGTCAAACAGATGGCGTAGTTTCAGCCCCTAGCTAGACTTCTAGGAACTTCTCCCTTACTGCTAGTAAAATGGAACTCTGCCATTCCTTGTCCCTAATTTTCATAATCATGACAATGGAAAGTCAATAGGGAAAAAAAGAGTATACTGGCCTTTAAACATGGTCAAAAAAATTCCTCATACGCCTGCCAAGAAGGTTGGACATATGTCCATCCCCTTGAATGTGGTGTTTTGTACTATCCAGAAGAATGGAGCATAGAAACATAAGGTCAGGTAATTCTGAATTAAGGCCATAAAAGTTGTGGAGTCTTTGCCTTGTTTACTCTGATGAACACTGTCCTGCCGTAGAAGAAACCAATCGCTCTGAGGCTCCACACTGAAAATCACGTAAGGCTAAGTGTAGACAGTCCCAGGTGACTCTGCTCTTCAGGATGTCATTCTCACCCTAGGGCCAGATGTGCAGCTGATTGTCTCTCCTGGTGGGTGGAGCCTCCCAGGGAATTCCCCAGACATCATTGAGCAGAGATAGGTGCTGTCTGTATTTCTGACCCACAGAATGTGTGAGTTTAGTAAAACTCTTTAGTTTTTTAGTGAAATTTTAGTAAGATTTAGTAATAAATTTAGTAAAATTTACTAAAATTTTAGTAACATTATTACACAACTAAGTTTTGGGATGACTTTTATGTAGTGGTAGAGAACCATAACAGAAAGGAGAGCTGGCAGTCAGTTAATTGGGATAGGTTTATCTTGGAGAAGAATAACAGAATAATTCATCCTAGTCAATTTAGAGACTTTTAATAATAGTTCTGTCTAATGACCCAAAGTTAATTTTCTAGACTTTCCTTGTATTAGCAGAGAGAATGTTAATCAGAACAACAGATAGATTGCAAACAAACGTCAGCACAGAAAAGCTGACTTTCCATGGCAACTGAGACAAACTCTTGTTTTTAAAGTTCACACCAAAAGCAAAACAACCTTGCAGCCAATCCTCATATCTTGAATTGATTTATATACTGTTTCCGTGCTTTTAATCAATCTTTCCCTTCTTCTATAAATACATTCTTTTCTGGATTTGATGTTTATGTATGCTGATTCTTTGATTCCTTTGATTCCACTCCCCCCCTTCCCTGCTGCCCCAGGGAATCTGAGTGACTGTGACAAAAAAATCTGTAAAGCATTTTATATGCAGAAGCATTCTGATTGATTTTATTGATAAGTAAGTTGATATGGCTATATTTTATATTATAATATTTGGATGTTTTAGTTGTGGTCTTTACTGGATTACTATTAAAAAGCAAATAAGCCAGCCTCAATCCACTTCAACTACAAAACTATCTTTAAACACCTAAAGTATGTTGGGTACAATCTAAGTCCTTGAATGATAAATCGATAAAATGTGTTTGGCATTGAATTTGAATAGGAGTTAGATCGCACTGTTGAAATAAAATAAATATTAGTTCTTCTTTTTGATATATATATCTTAGAAAAACATTTTAGTAAATGGACAAGAATATCCTTAGTGTATTGGTTGATCTTAGAGTTTATATACATATATGTGTATACACACATATTTTATCTGTCTAAATTTCTTAATGATACCCATAATTTTAAAAAGCACTTTCCTTTAATGTTAAAAGTTTGTGTTTGTCAGAAGTAATGGATTTTCTTTAGAGAATACATAATCCTTCTCCATAATAGAACACTTTTTATGACTCAAGAAATATTTATTCTTCTGAAAAAAAATCAGGATAACAGTTTCTGAATATTTGAATATTTTGACTTTCCTTACTCTCCCAAATATTCACTCTTGCATACTTCTAGCTGAATGTCCAACTACTCTAATCCTTGTAAGGAAATTATTTAGGTGGGAAGGAAATTTTTGGTTGAAGGAAAAATGATGGTAGCCTTAGAAATGAAATTATCCTTTGAGCTCTCATGTCCATGAAGCTCTTCTACCCTCTGATATATCTTATTTTTATTTATGGAATCATTGTAGTACTCAGCTACAAATCTTGTGCTGCAAAACCATTTCTAGTATGAAGATTACTTTTTGAGATTCAGAAATGAAATGCAAAAAGTCAAAAGGGAAAAAGAATTGTTCCCTGTTGTGTGCATGCATATGTGTGTACTGAACTTCTGTTCTTTTCTGGAGTCCTACTGAGTGTTGTGATAGGCAAAGTCCTATAGGGTTCCCCAAATTCTTCCTCCCAATGTGTATATGCCTTCCTTAATCCTCAGGATCATAAATTGGATTGATTTTTTCCCCCTTGCCTAGGTTGTTATATGGCACAGTTGTTATCTATGTGGGTAGGACTGGGTGACATATATGGAGGAAGATTTCTGAGTGGACCCAGGTAACAGCCAGCAAGGAATTGGGAACCTCAGTCCTTCAAACAATGATACTTGAAATCTGCCCACAAGAAGGGGCTTGGGTGCAGATTCTAGCCCTCCCCCACTCTGCAACAGTCTCCCAAGGAAAGATTAGCCATGATCAGAAACCACACTAAGCTGGATTTTCTACAGAATGGAGAGCTACTAAATGGGTGATATTTCATGTCTCTGTGTTTGTGGTAATTGTTATGCAGCATCAGGAAGCTAAGCCAGATATATATTTATCAAGGATCCCTTTCTAACTTCAGCATTCAGCTTTCAGTCTTTCTAGTATGTTATTTTATTCTTTTGATTCCTGTGCTCATCTTGAAGGGGTCAGAATTTTGAGAAGGAGATTCACAATAATCCTCTCCACTCAGTCCTGCCAGTGTGGGGAGTGTTTTCTCAGCAAGGGCTGGAAAACACATGAAATTCTCTTCTTCATTATGGTCTGTAGAATTACTTCATGAAACTGTACTAATGAACACTTCCTTGTTGTCTTTATTACCATCTAAGTGTTTGGGATAATTTGGTGGAAAGTTCCTATGAGATTCTTGAAACAGATTTTTGAGTAAAAGAACATCTGGACTACAAACTCGCCTATGGTGAGAAAGCTGTAAGAACAACTAAGAAATAAGCAGATCTAGGAGGTCATGTATTTTCAGCTCAAATTCTTCCACAATTGATTATTTTTCCTGTGTTCTCTGGTAATTTTGTCTGCAGGAGTGCTAAATAAAAAACAAGTAAAACAGAAAGAATATATGTA
Organism: Galemys pyrenaicus; assembly: GCA_019455555.1. Classification (NCBI taxonomy): domain Eukaryota; kingdom Metazoa; phylum Chordata; class Mammalia; order Eulipotyphla; family Talpidae; genus Galemys; species Galemys pyrenaicus. The sequence continues at coordinate 938,718 of JAGFMF010011791.1, read as the reverse complement.
GGAAGTGCCAAATCAATTGGATTATGGAATTCTTCAACTTTGGTTTCTATTAAGGGAATCAGGCAAACATTTCCGAAGTGTATGAAACTGTAATCATGTCACATATGATTACAAATTACCATTTAATTATGGCCTAGAATCTAAGGGCTTTTTTTTCCTCCTTAGGATTTGAAAAGACTATCCAGTGTCAGTTAATGTAATACAATATTGAGTTTTTAGCAGAATCTACAATTCCAGCATCCTGTTCAGACCTAGTGCACATGCAAAGAAGCTGCATATTTCAGATTCTACTTAACTATGCATTGGGGGAACTTCCACTTGATCTTCAACTGGAATTAATTAATCTACATCATAATATACTAAAAGGCAAATATCAAGGGAAGAGTCTAACAGCATCTATACATGCCTGACTCCAACTGACAAATATACTCAAGTGAAATCATATACTTATGGATTCGTATCAGTATTCAACAGTACCTATGTATGTGCGAAAAGATATTTGCAGAGAGAAAATACGTAAATGCTAATTAATTTGATCACAGGAAATACTAACTTTGAAGTCCAAGAAAAATGTTGTCCCTCCTCCCATTCTTCTCATTAGTAGATATGAATGAGAAAAATTGTATTCAATTATGATTTAAATTAAAAAATTACATCTTAATTTTTATCAATAGAAATGTGGGAATTTGTTTTCCCTTCTGCCATAAAGTACCTATTCTGAATTTAACTGCTCTGTGTAAAGCCCAGGGAAAGATGTTTTTAACCAATCTTCAACTTAATTTCTTGTTTTGTTGAAAACAGTGGTCCTTGTAGCAGCTCATCTGAACTTGCTAGATAGCTCCCAGTCCTAGGGAATGTCAGCAGTGAAATTAGATCAAGTCTGAAGATACTTGATTTAAAATGCATTCTTTTTGGGCCTCCCTGGTGGCACAGTGGGTTGAGCGCCACTCTGTGGAACTTCTGCAGCCACTGCAGCACGAGTTCAATCCCTGACCAGGGAGGAGACCCACATGGCGCAGCAGACCTCTCCTGCCTTGCCCGCTTCTCCCCTCAGTAGTGTGCTTCATTCAGTCTGTCTATTCTATTCCCCACTCTGTTCCTGGTGAATCTTCTCACCTCCTGTGACTCTTGCCTGTACCCCAGCTCTTGTATGCATAAATAAATATTTAAAACGAACAAGAAAAAAAAATAAAATGCATTCTTTCTTTCATCCTGTTACCTGATTAGTCATCAGGTAAAGGTGGTGGAAATTTTATGATTCCTTTACATGTATAAGACAAACACTCGGACTTTGCCACAGTCACCCTGACACGGTGCTCTACCAACAGATGCCTGAAATTTGCTCTGACAAGGGTCACTTTTGAGATCTTAGCCAGAGCTTTCCCAGCATCCATCCAGCAGATTTTCAATCATGATGATAGCCAGGCTGTGCACACAAATAGAATTGCTAATTGCATACCAGTGGGAACGTGTCCATGAACAATACAGAGGCGATCACACTGCTAGGGAGTGGGTGGTCCAAGGGGTGAGCCAGAAATTAAACAAATATTAATTTTAAAAATCCTTATTTGAATTTTCTTACTCACACACAAGGACAATGAAGGATTTGAAAAGCAATTAAAAGAGGTGAACCGGATGTATCTGGCAGGGACAGGGTTTGTTGCTAGAAATTTCTTTAAGGAAATGACATTTAAACTGAGCCCCTTAGGATTTGAGGATGTTAGCAGAGCAAAGAAAGCATTTGCCATGGCTCTGAGTCAGGAAAGAGGTATATTCAATTGAAGGAAGACTGGTGTGGCCAGAGTGGGGTGAGCGAGGTGGATAGGGTGTTCAGACAAGACTGATGAGGAGTGTGGAAGCCAGAGTGAAGGTAGTGTTGGTACACTTTTTCTGCAAAGGTCCATATGGCAAGCACTTGAAACTCAATGGACCGAGAGACAAAATCAAGAATTATCCACAGTCTAGCAAATCCCTGGTCTTTGACCACTGAAGTACAGTGTCTACACAGCTGAGGTACAATCTGACCTTGAGAGTGTGAACCTGTAGTTGAAGAGACTTTTGTACTTGTAGGAGCAGGACTCTGAGTCTTTGGAAACAGAAATGCAGGGTCACAGATACTCTAGAACAGAGGCAACTATTTGTTGCAACTATTCAAGTCTGCTTTTGTAGCATGAAGGCCCCACAGACTGCTCATAAATGAACAGATATGGCTGCCTTCCAGCAAAACATGATTTAAAAACTGTTTGTAGAAGCAGCATCAGTGCAATCTCTTGGAAGTCTTGACCCTGGCCAGGACACAGCAGATAAGAGTCAGGTAGATCTTGGTGTTACCCTGGAAAATCTCCACTAGACTCTCAGGTTGGGGGTGTGTCATAGACCTCTCTTTGCTTAGTTGAGAAGAAAGAAATATGCCAGGAACAGGGAAAACATGTCTGTACTTAAAAAGATATGATTTGTAGCAGGTAAGGGAGAAAGTGAAGAGCCAGGAAAAGGGGAACATGTCCTATATTGCAGTAAGCTTTGTACTGACTAAGGTAGAGAAATGGGGTATCCAAACAAGAGGTGATTGACGGTGGTTTGGACCAGAGTGGGAGATAGTGAAATCATTTTCCAGATGTAATTGGCAGGTAAAGCCACGAGGATTTGCTGATAGAGTAGGCGACAGTAAGAGACAGAATTTACTGTCCTTTGCCTGAGATTTGTATTAGTTGCTGGAGCTGCTGTACCTGAGTGACATAAAATAACCCAAGCACAGTTCTAGAGGTTGGAAATTAGGTGTCTGTAGGGCCAGTTTCTCTAAAGGCTTTAGGGAAGATTATTTCTTTTCTCTTTCAGCTTCCAGTGATTTCTAGAAAGAGTTGGCATTTCTTAGCTGTGGCTGCATCCCTCTAGCCGCTGTGTCTATCACCACATGGTGTTCTCCCTGTATGTGTCTTTTTGCCTCTTCTAAAAAGGTGCCCAACATATTGGATTTAAGACACTCCCCTCTCCCTTCCCACTTTGATTTCATGTTAACTAGATTATGTCTTCAAAGATCCAGTTTTCAAGAAGGGTGACATTTATGTTGTTAGGACATAACCATGTATTGTATTTTTAAGGGACACCAGAAGGTAATAAGTGGGCTGCAGAAACTTGGGAAGTACCTGAAATCTGCCTGTCTTTTCATTTGTTTGTGCATCAGGTGTGAGGTCCATCGTATTCATGAGATTCTTGAATTTGTCTGGACCTCATAAAACCATAGATCTGCTTTAATTTCCCCTTCAAGAAAGACTGAACTAAGAAGAATTCAGAAACTTTTTTTTAAAAAGATTTATTTATTTATGCATACAAGCACTGGGGTACAGGCCAGAGGTGTGGGGGTGGGGAGAGAGAATCCACCAGACAGAATAGGAACAGAACAGGCAGACTGACTGAAACACACTGTTGAGGGGAGCAGCAGGAGAGGCAGGAGAGGTCTACCTGCGCCATGTGGGTCACCTCCCCAGCCAGCAGCATGGATCGAACTTGTGCTGCAGTTTGCTTCATAGTGCATTGCTTAACCCACTGCACCACCAGGGAGGGCCCAAGAATTCAGAAACTTAATGGACCAAGAGACAAGATAGTAGACCAAGAGACTACTTAAAGGAGCTTCTGAACTATATCACGGCAGACCTAATGCTAGTGGCCCCTAGCCTTTTCCCAGAATCATCCAAGGACTCCTTTTATGGTGTGTGAAAATGGAAAAAGTAATAGTACAAAGAGATGCTCTCTGACTATGTGGAATAACAGGCAAGATTATCCTGTGTCCAGCTTGCCTCTTAAGTGTTCTCCAAGTGACTTAAGATTGGGTTGAGCCATGACCCAAGGTAAAAAGCAGTGCAGCCGTACAGAGCATGCACTGTCTACAACCTAAATGCTTGACTCTGATGCTTGATCATACTGCTTTAAGTAGTTTGGAAATGTGTAGACTCACTTTCTAGCGCAGCCAGGTCACAAGGCAACAGCAGAAGATATTCCTGTGCTGTTAGTGACATCAGTTTCATTCCTGGGAGGAGGGTGTGGCTGTGACAGGGCCATCCATGGGGCTTCTCTCTCTGACATCAGTCACATGTTTATTAACTTCAGTCTTTCCTAGGGCTACTGCTGACACAGGTGACATCCCTCTTCCTGCTTCCTTGTCTCTGAGCTCCTGTGCATGGGCTGTGTCTCTTAGATATTCTTAGAACAGCCTGCATGTGTCTAGTTCGTGAGAATCGAGGAGGACCCCTGGGCTTTAGGGCAGAAAAGCAGCACATCTGCATTTGGTGTGTGACTAACAGGGAAGGAAAGGAAAGAGGGGCAGGAAAGGGGACTGTTGACATTTATTACCAATAAGAAATGACAGAGCTGAGCGTTGATTGAGGGAGAGAAATGTTTATTAGCCATGATTTTGCTTTCCTGATTGTGTAGTGGAAAATATGGCCCATTTTTGATTTTTCTTTTCCCAAATAAATAGCAGAAATTGGCTGAAAATACCTGAGAGGCGGCAGAGCTATAATTCACTTCTTAAAACCAGCAAAGCACTGCAATTTTACTAATGTTCCTTGTTTTATTACAAAGGAAGAGAAGAAACGATTTTTCAAAAATAATGTGAATGCTCAAAAAAACAATAATCGAAGACATCATTGTTTCAGTTTATTATAATTACTCATCAAATAATTACTTCTTAATTATATTGGTTTCTTGTAACTGAGATGATCCTTCTCTTTACTATTTATACATAACTGTGCTTCTAATCTAGTGAGAAAATCCCCTGACCATTGCAGGGCACACAGCTGGTCGGACCCCCACCACGAAAAACACACGTCTTGCTGTTTAACACTCCTCCCTGCTCCGATTTCTTGAAAAAGATGGAAGCTTTTCAATCCAGGGCCAATCCCTCCATAATTGGAGCCCCACAGTCTGCTGGAGGACTTTGCCATCAATCATTCTTTCTCTCAAGTGCTCCACCCCTTTTCTCTGAAGAATCTTCTCTGCGTGGTAGGGCCGTTTATAATAAATCCCTCCCTTTTTACATAACAATGCTTTCTACTTACTATCTGGTTAGGGTCTTCCTAATTAGCATAGGTGCCTAAAAACAAAAATCAAAACAAAACAGAAAAAGATGTGTACTGTACCTACTTCTCCGCATGGGTGTGCCATCTATACCATCAGCCATATCTTCCACTGTCCACCACTCTTACCCAGGATTTCTAGTCTGGAAGCTTCTGAAGATATGTGTAATCCTTGCTCAATGTGAGATGTGGTCCTTGCTCTATTCTTGGGAGAACTGTACAAGTCAAAGGTGTCACTCAGTTTTTTTTTTTTAAAAAGTCTTAAAACATTAGAAAGAACTTAATGAGCAAAAATCTGGTCTGCTCTTTTAAGCAGAAGCCATTAAGGAAGATATTATAATGTTTGTTTTTCTAGAGAAGGGTAAGTCAGTTTTTTGGACATAAATGTCTGATATTGTCACACTGAATATCATCAAAAATAGGGAACAGAAGCAGAGAAGCAGGCAAGGGTGTGAGAATTTGAACAAGACATTGGTGTCTGGTTGATTAAGTCAGGATGATGATGATGATGATACATTTAAAACTAAACATAAGAATAATAAAAATATTAAAAATACATGAAATAAATGTTCATGTGCTTTCTGATTTTGTTTTCTTACTATATAAATATGTGTGTTTCAGAATTTTGTAGGAAAATAGAGAGGATATCTAATTAATTTTCAAAAGATATTTTCCAACTATATTATTCTTTGGCCACTTTTCTTTCAGAAACTCCCAATTTCCAACTTTGAAAACATCCTTCTTATGAAATGTTCTCTTTTTAATGTGCTTGTTCTATCAGTGGATTTTTATAACACTTCAGAAAAGAAGTTTGTTGGAGACTCTGTGTAGTTCAGTTGTGGGTCAAAGAGTTCCATTAAGGCACACCATCATGAAGAAAAGATTAAAATTTTGACTCTGGAATGTCAATATAGATCTTGGCACATTTTTAAAAAAAGATTTATTTATGCATACAAGAACTGGGGTCATGCCAGAGGTGTAAGGTGAGAGGATTCACCAGACACAGAGCAGGAAACAGAATAGGCAGCTTGAATGAAATACACTGCTGAGGGGAGCAGCAGGAGAGGCAGGAGAAGTCTGCCAATCTATGTGGGTCACGTCCATGATCGGAGATCTAACTCATGCTACAGTGGCTGCAGATGCTTCTTAGTGCAGTGCTTAACCCCTTGTGCCACCAGGCCCTCTTGTCAGATTTTTTATATAAGCAATATAAGCAAGTTCCCTAGGATTTTACCTTGAGGATAGACCAGTAGATGAGGTGTTGAGTTCTCCTAATGTTAAACATTAACATTCAGTTACTGGACAAGAGTTATTTCTAATTTTTTAAAGAAAATAATGCATATTTTTCATGGTTGGACTCCTGCTGAAGGTGGGGTAATAAGTGACTCATGTCATCTGAGAGTCCTAGATCAGGTTCCCAAACAGCTGGGAGTAAAATTGACATAAAGCCCATGTTTAAGGGTAAAGCAAGGTCTCAGCAGCCTCTATGGGCCTTGAGGTCCCTGTCCTGTGCTTTATATAAACCACAGGGAATGAGCTAAGCGAAATAAGTCAGGAGAAGGAAAAACACTGGATGATTTCATTCACATGTAGACTAAAGAAACAAAACAAATGAATAGCTAGAAATGAACCAAAACAATTCCTAGAAATGTGACTAGAAATGTGCAGGCTCCAGCAGGCAGGGTCTGTTAGTGGGAAAAAGGGGTAGGGAGGAGACCCAGTGGACTATGAGCCTTGGTGGTGGGTGTGGTGTGATAACACACATCTAAAGTGGTTTGAACCTTTCCCCCTACGTCACATGCAGTATTGTAAACTAACATTACCTCACTAAAAATAATATAAAAAATAGAGAATTTACTGGACAGACATAATGATGATGTTCACTTGGGACCTATTTAGTTACTTAGGCATCAAGACAATGTCCTTCTGTCTATTGTAAGACCAAGCCTAGAAATACTGAGGGAGGAATATCACCCAGTCACCCAGTGTGGTCCTTGGATCAGACACATTGGCCTCACCTGAGAGTTTACTAGAAATGTAGTCTCAAGTCCCCAATTGACCACTCAAATTAGAATCTGAAATTTAACCAGATAACTAGGTGATAGAACACATGGGAAGTCTGAGAATTCACTCTAGATACAGACCACACACCCAGCGGGGCCAAATCCACTGCAGTATGGCAAAAGAAATGCAACAGCTAAAACCTCCAGGGGTGCCCTCCCATCTTGCAGATTTCATCTACCACCCAATTTAAATGCCCAAACACTCAGTAGCTCCCTAAAAGCTAGTGCTGTGTCCGACCCCACAGGTCACTGATCCTGGAAGGGATAACAACCATATGTCCAGTGGATGAGCTTGCGGTGGCTGGTGGCTCCACAGTAAGACGGGGGCAACTAGGATGTCTGTGAGCTGAGCCTCACAGCTTTTCTCTTGACTTTTTCTCTGGATAAACAGAAGATTTTGGACTCTTGGGCTGTCACTGCAACTCCCTCAGCAAGTGCCAAATAAGACAAAGACAAAAGAAATAGGATGGAGAGGGCAGAAACGAAGTGGATAACAGTCAAAGCAAGTATCAAACAAAGCAAATGGAGTGGCATATATACTGTAAGAAAGGAACAAACACTGGAGGGGAAAATGAACTTCATAGGTCTAAAACATGGCGTTACAGGAGGCAGTGCCAGAGACCTGAACTGCCAGCAGAAATATCAAGTTTTTCCAGCTGTGGCTTCTGACAGTTAACACTTCCTGTTACACAGCTATTTAAATGGGAGATGATTGTTTTTATGTTCCTGTAAATGTTGTTACTGTGAATCAGTTAACATGTTCTTACATCCTGATACTAAGTTTTATGTCCAGAACATAGTGGGATTTTCTAAAATGTGCAGTCCAGTTGAATTGTGGTTTGGGGGATTCATTATATATCCTAAAATTAATTTTTCATCGATAGTTGTCTTTACTATTGGGAAAAATGGATTGTACCCGAACTCAGGATCTCATATGTGTACCCCACATCACAACACATCATCATCTTCTCGGTTCCTGTCCTTTCACTTTTCACTGGGACATTGTGGCTGATCCTCTGAATATAAACTGAAGAGTAAGTGTAGTATTATGCCTCTCTGAACATACTTCATGAATTCTAAAAATATCCTCCTCTATAATGACACACTGGGATTTTGTTTTAGGAGATTCCTAGATTATAAATAATCATGTACAAATGACTATTTTAAGAATCCGTCAACACAAAATCCTGTAATTCCATGACTTCCCAGGTGCTAATTTTTTAAGGGCTAATTAGCATTTTATTTTTATTTATTTTTTTAAAAGATTTATTTATGCATGCATACAAGCACTGGGGTACAGGCCAGAGGTGTAGGGGGGTGAGAGGATTCACCACAGAGAGCGGGGAGCAGAACAGGCAGATCAACAGAAGTACACTGCTGAGGGGAGCAGCGGGCACAGCAGGAAAGGTCTGCCACACCATGTGGGCACCCCCCCTGGCCGGCAGCAGGGATCGAACTCGTGCTGCAGTGGCTGCGGTCTGCTTCGTAGTGCGTTGCTTAACCCACTGCGCCACCAGGGGAGGCCTGCATTTTATTTTTAAAATTATATTTATTTAATTATATTTGACATCATTTGTATTCCCCAGGGAGTTCCCACCACCATTTCACCTGTGCACCATCATCTCTGTCCCTTGTGCTCTTTCTGCCCTCATCCCCATCTCTGCCTTCCCCACCCAATGATCCCTTTGGTTTATCTTTGAACTTTTCTTTATAGCTCCAGCTCCCTGTTAGTAAAAGGAATTTCAAAGCAATTTTGATTTTGAATGTTTCTAGTTAGACATGCTCTTCTGGAGGGAGTGGCAGATTATTGTAATGTAAGCATTCATTCATTTCATTCTGGAGACTAGTGGACATAAATGATATTTTTTCCCATGAGACTGTCAGATTTATAATTAGAGCAGAATCTCCTCTTTGCTTGGTGAATCCTTTCCCTCCACCCTTACCTCTTTCCCCTGTGCTGGTCTCTTTCAAAAGACCCCACTGGTGAGGGAGTAGAAATTGACAACCCAAAGGGACTGATGTTTCAAGGTTAATGCAGTCAATCCAGACGTTTATCTTAAAAATTTGTCCATCTTATAAGAGAACAGGTGGTGCTGGGCAGACGTCAATATTCCTACAGCCATAAATCTTGCTTATTTTTACTCCATTTCCACATGAGAATAGAATTTTTTCTAGAGGAGGTTTATCATTGTTACTTTAGAAACACAAGAAGTATAAAATATGTAAGGATACTGAAAGAAATAAATGTTCACTTTCTTCTTTATCCAAGAAACACAGATACTGTGTCAAAATAAAGGCCTAGCTCTACAGAGAAGTCCCATGCAAGGAGCAGAAGAAGAAGGGCTCACAGTACCAAGGTAAGAGATTAGAAACTCATAAAGTCATGCTTCTAAGATTTTATTAAGCCTAAAAGTCATCTGTGGATCCTGTTGAAGTGCAGATTCTGGTTCAGATGTGCTGGAGTGGGAGGGATAATGCATTTCTGCAAAGCTCTCTGTGATGTCAATGCCTCTGACCAGCTGGCCATCTCCTGCAGATGCTGTAGGAGAGGAGAGCTGTAAATCAAACCATTATGCTTTATGTTTTCATATAGACAGTGGTGTATGTCAATTATTTCCCCACAAAATGAAAAAGAAATCATTACTTATACTATAATTTTTGCACCTGTTTTAACCATGGATATTTTTATATTCATTGTGACTTTTTAAAGCACTGCATTGAAAGATTGTGGAATATAGAGAAACTGAACAAAGGGTCAAGAGAAAGATAAACTTTGCATGCTCACCATAGATCTGAGGCATCCAGCAGGGGTGGAGGGGTGGAGAAGAAGGGTCAAAACAGGAGGGAAGAGCACAAGGGACTGTGGTGATGGATCATGGGTGCTATGGTGCTATGATTATCCCTGACGGGAGAAATCTAACACTGTCAAAAAATTAACAGTGATGAAAAAGAGTAAATAAAGCAATTTAATAAATAAAAAGTGATGGATTTTTGTTACTAAGCTTCTGGACCTCAGAAAATTTTATGCTGCGTGCAAGTGCCTTACTTATCCCACCCTCATCCTAGCCTTAATCAAGAGCATTAGCATCATCTGGGAATCTGTTAGTAATATAGACTCTCAAGTCCCTCCCAGATTATTGATACCAAATATTTATCTAGGCAAGAGTTCAAAGTGATTTGTGTTCATGTTCAAGTTTGAGAAATGTCCTTAGAAGATCATGTCCTTAAGATTGGATTGCTTCAATCTTTTATTATCATCTTAGTCTGGAAAAAGACTTTTTATTTAATGTTGAATTATCAGGTCTGAGATTCTATGAGTTTCTGGAATGAAGATGGTCCTTGATTTCCTCTAGATTTATATGATGTGCTTTCATATATCAACTCTCTTTTAGAAATAGTCATGAGGTCCTGTCTACTTTTTTTCTTTTACATACAGACATAGATCTCAACAAAGAAAGATGGTTTTTATAATTAGCAAGCTAGCTCCAGAATAATCACAAGATAACAAGAATAGATCTAACTTAGAGTTTCTTTCTATTTTTAATTTATTTCATCATGAAGGATGAAAAGACAACAATAAATGTCCTAAATTCTTGATGCATTTTCCTTTCTTTGATTGTATCTTTGAGGAGGCTCCATATAAATTCATTGTCAGAACAATCTTGGAGTGTAATGAGAATGAAAAATGATACCATTATCTTTTCTTGTATCCACAATTGTAAGGAGAATGTGCAAAGACATTAAATTAAGTTTATCCTTTAGAGAATTTAAACCTGTGTTCTATCAATTGTGCCATTGGAGGAAGTGAATACTTCAGTTTCAAAAGAATTGAGTAGAAGTTCACAAAGATGTTTCACCAGACAAATAATGGGTCTAGGTATGTGGATAGATTATGAATTAAATTTTTTTTGAATCCACTATCTTTATGTTTGTTTCCTTTACATGAACATTTTTTTTCATGATGAAATAAGCAAAATATATTTTTAGGGTGACTTATTTAAAGGTCTCTCTTCCAAGTAAACTTTGCTTAATATACCTGAAAGCTGGGTGGATTGGTTATACTGTCTGATTGTGATATATTGCTTGTGAGCTGAAAAGATGAAGACCTATTTTCTTGTCAGTTATTGGTTGTGGCCATTGAATGCAAAATGAACAGAAATTTAGCAATTTTATGTCATGTTTCTCAGCCCAAAGCCATTCTTACAAGTGAAATCACACACATTTGGAAAATCCTGGGCATAGTTTAGTTTGTCACACTGACTGGTGGTGGGGGGGGGCAGTAAAACATTTGATATTCAGGGACTAAATGTCTCACATGTACAGGATAGTAACACTTGAGGAATAAGTGTCATGCACCACGGGAGACAGACTCTAAGGCAGGCCTGTGGCCCCACTTCCTGGTATCCATGCTTTGGTGTGTGGAGAGATAGGGGACATAGTTCTAGCCAGAACACAGCCAAGGTGACAGAAACACATGATTCATTAGGGAAATGTGATTATTTTTAAAAAGGATTGTAATCCCTGTCTTGCTTAGAAGCTAGAAGCTTAGAAGAACCAAGTGGCCATTTGGGGGGCAACACTTAGGAGAAGGTCTTGTGAAAAAGGGGTAGAGAGAGTTCTGGTCCACCTCAGCAAGAAACTGAGCCCTTACTCTGGAAGGCCACAGGAAATCACGTGCTGCCAGCAGCTATGCAGAGTTAGGTGGGGCTCCTTAGGCAAATCTCAGAAGAAGGACATTGCTGGAATGTAAACTTGGAAGTCTATTTGGCTTAAAAAATTTACATTAATTTCAAAGAGATAAAGAATTTCCAATTATAAATTTTTCAAAGTAATGACACTGAGAAGGGAGGAGTTTCTTCTCATTTGTCCTTAAATCTGTTAGCCTTCAGGAGAGTAAAAAAAATCATCCTTCCTGTGGGAGACTTTATTTAAAAACACCTAGCCTGATCACCTTGTGTGGAATAGCCTGATATCTTACTAGAAAACATTTCTAGAAGGCTGAAGAGTCAGGAAATGGATTGATGGGGCATGTGTAGGTAGACCTAGGGGCAAGAGGAAGAACCTAGGGCATGTGTGAGAGATTTCAAATAAGGTAAAGGGACTTGAGAGAGATGCTTCATTTTAGTCCACAGTTCTTTATTTGATAACTTATAAGACAATTATAGCACATTACTGTACTTTGTGGCAACTTCCCATACATAGTAGAAGACTCTACTATTGTAACTTTCAGCATGCATACAGTCTACAGTATCTCCTAAATGCAGTCATTGGGCTAATTAGTCTATACATAGATGCAGGTTAAGAGGAAAGGAACACCCAAGATTTACCTGATTCCCCACAACTGTCTGCTGAGATTACACAATTCCCCTTTTCCTTCTGGAAAATGTTTCACCTTAGAGAAGTATTTACCCCTAGTATTTTATAATGATATAGCATCATATATTTTGCATAAAATGTCAAGGTTTTGCTATTTACATTACTTAATGTATTCTTAATAACAAGTATTTTTAGAGATGAAATCACAGGGAGAGTCAGGAAATTGAATCCATGCTCCAGCTCATATATCTAATGTGATGTCCAGAGAAAATCCAGGACAGGCAGGCTGGGTTACGGGGTGTGCCAGTGGCTCTGAGAATAAGCATCCCCTCCAACCCTGACTTAGAAGTTTGACCAGTGAGTACTGGCCAGCATCCTGGATATCATCCATCCCAGGAATTATAAAGCTACAGACCACGATCCATTTGCGCGTTAGGACACCAACCTTACTGGTTTCAACCTACATTAAAAAAATAGTATGGAATAGAATGTAAGTTGTCAGAGCAAACATATGTAAGGCAAAGTTAATACCTGTTAGACTTATTTCAGTTATGTACCTATCATGAAGTTGAAAATCATGAAATTGTTTTAGGAAAGCTTTCCTGGGCAAGTAACATCATATATTTCCTGGGCAAGTAACATCCAAAACTATGCTGCCAACAACCTTTTCATTTTACAGATGGGGAGACTGAGGTCTAGAGGCAGTGACGAGGTGGTGAGAGTTACAGAGCTAATCACTGGCAGAGGCCTGCTTAGAACCCCAGACCTTTTTGTTTTACCACTTAACGTGCATTCTTCCTTCTTTGTCTGCCTTTATGATCCCTGTGTAATACACACAGCACTGGGAGCTCAAAACCTCATCTCCCATCAGTGTTGGACAGTGGTTTAGTAGGGCTTAGCTTTTCAGAACAGGAGTCCTGTTTGTTTTGAAAGGAAAGCTAAACCTAACAGGCAACTGGATGTTGAATAAAGGCCTTGTGGGATCAGGCAAAAACAAAGAGCTTGTTTGTGAAGCTTCTTGGGGGAGCTGGGAATTGAGAACTCCAGGTGGTCCTGAGAGCAGCTGAAATTTCCCTGTTCTGCTGGGCTCTCCACACTAGAAAAGCAAAACATATCAAAGTATTGTGAAACATGCTAACCTTTGCTGGAGAGTTCCAGCCTTGGCAAAAGGCAGGATAACCACCGTGTTGATTGCAAAGCCCACTGTAATTGGGAGGGGAGGGAGGCAGCAGTGACCCAGCTCTGCAGGAGGCTTGGGCATGATGAATTACAGATTTGATTTCCCTAGCGTGGCATGGAAAGCCTTGGGGCAGGCCATCTAGCTGTTCTGTCTTAGTTTTTCATCTGTAAAATAGAGATAAAAATCCTTCATTATCTTGCCAAGCTGGATGTGAGGATTAGTTAGGCACAGTGTGAAGATGAGTGAGACATACATATTTTTACAACTGTTAAAATAAGAAAAGGAGGGGAAAAACTGAAAAACAAACAAACAAATAAACATAAAGCCAAGTGGTTTTGTTCTTTAAAATAGGGTCCTAAGCATGTAAATTACATGGGCTATGTTATTTCCTCATGTTGTAAAGACCACCTTGTATTCATAAATGATATTTTTATTCTTTTATAAATAAAATACTTTTTCCCCAACAGAAAGAACTCTTAGTAGCCAAAGAGGGAACAATTTGAGCTAGAAAATAAGAGAAGTTTTGGACTATAACTCAAAGTATAAAGTATGCAGGAGTCCATTCTGACATATACAAGTAACTGAATTATTAAATAAGGGAGAGAGGAGAGATACATTTGTTCAGAATTCACAATGATTCACATAGCTTCTCTGCCCTCCAGGAGAAAAAGTGTAACTCCCCTCCCCTAAGTGTGGGCTAATCAGAATCATCCTTCCAAAGAGTACAGATGTAAATGGGGAAAAAGAATGACTTTTTGGTGAAATGTGACATCAGTAGCTGAGCAGGATGAAACAGTCATTAAAGATGATAAGTCACATTGATAGCATGTACCAGTTCATATCATGTATTAAGAGTAATTCTTTACTTCTTTGGTTTCCCACCCTAAACCCATGAGCACAGTCTAGCCGTGAGAAAAATATCAGGCAAATCCAAATGCACATTCTACAAAATACCTGACTGATGCTCCCTAAAGCTGTCAAGATCATCAAAAACAAGAAAAATCTGAATGAACATCACAGTCAATAGGAGCCGAAAGAATTAAGACAAGAAGATATCTTGTGATACCTACAGAATAAGGACCTCAGATGAAAATGAAAAAAAATGTGAAAAAAGCATGGAATTTGCTTAATAGTAATCAGTGCTGTTCCTTAATGTGACAAATGTACCATATTAATGGAAGATGTTGATAATAGGGTGGCCATGACGCAAATCAGGGCATGCTGTATTACTTCTGCACTTTTTCTCTGAATCTAAAATCATTCTGATATAAAAAGTTTATTTAAAAGTCCTGATCTAGGGCTTCCCTGGTGGCACAGTGGGTTGAGTGCTGCTGTGCAGTATCTGCAGCACAGCAACACGAGTTTGATCCACAGTCTGGGAGGGGACCCACATGGAGCATCAGACCTCTCCAGCTTCACCCAATACTCCCCTTAGCAGTGTATTTCAGTCAATCTGCCTCTTCTGCTCCCCACCCTGTCTCTGGTGAATCCTCTCACCTCCTGTGACTCTGGCCTATACCCAGCTCTTATATGCACAAATAAAAATAAATCTTAAAAAAAAATAAAACAACAAAAATTTCTTAAAAAAAAAAAAGTCCTGATCTAAAAGCTATGTGAATTTCAGATCCATTTCAGAAAATATATATGGCATGCCATTAAGTGAGAAGTGCATAATCCCTGCTTTTCAAGAATGTTATATTGAGGGGACATGCAGAAATACGCACTGAGATCTGGGGGGGGCTACAGAATGGCATCCATGTTACAAACCACAAATGCAGAAACCACAGAGAAAGTCTCCTGGAACGGACTGTATTTGGCTAGTGTGGGGAGATTCACCAGCAATTTCTTTGCAGCAACAAATGCATCAGTTGTGTGAGCTGGTATAGGAGGGAGTATCTTGGATGGTGCATGTTAAATTTGAGGTTCCTATGGGGTACACAAATCTAGATATCCAACTCTGATTTAGAAGTTTGAGCAGTGAGTGCTGGCCAGCATCTCAGATAGCACTGAACCTTAGGAATTTTCAGGGAGCAGACCGTGACACATTTGTAAGTCAGGTCACTACTTCACTAGCTGACCTTCCCATGGGTGTGGACTTCGGCATCATCAACCTTTTTAAACGGTAACTGAGAGAGCAGGTGATGTGGAAAGGTGGGAGAGCTCTTTTGATAAGAGAATAATTTTAATGGTTGAGATATAATGTAGCCTAGACAAGAACCAGAGTCCCAAATGCATCAAGCATGAACCAAAAGGGAAGCAAACTGCACTGGCTTCGTGAGCCTCAGTGTCCTAATATGTAAAATGAGGACAGCAACAGCCATGTTCTTCTCTAGTTTGGGCATTGGATAGGGAGGGGAATCAGAGGACATCACGTGAGTCCTTTGTAATCTGTAAAACACTACACAATGATAGCAAAGCTATGACTGCTTACGGCTGTTGAAAACATTCATTTCAAAACTGCTCTCCGAGTTTAATTCTCTAAAGGCTCAGCTTAACTGGATGACTTTGGAGATCCGAGTTCTAAATATCATGATAACTTTCCATTTTCTGGGGAGGTCTTTGCAAGTCATGGCTCCTGGCTCACCCTCATATTTCCTTCCCAATTAGTTGACAAGATTGCATTTCCTGTCATCTATTAGTACCTCTCAAGGAAAATCTAGAAGCCGTTTTTGAAAATTTTCCAGTGTGGTTATGTGTGTGTGTGTGTGTGTGTGTGTGTTCTGACAGGTAGATATGCTATTTTTAAAAATTTCCACTCAGCCCTTTTTCAGAAATTCTTATCTGTTTTAGGAGCATGATAAGGCAGGACATGAAAAAAAAAAAAAGATGGAGAAACCAATAAAATTCTCACAGCAGAAGTCATGTCATTTTATCATAATGAGCACTGAGAAGCCAACCTGGTTATAGAATATATTCAACTTGAGTGATATCAAGGAAACGAAGAAGCAAGAGTCATTCCAGGGATGTGATTCCTGGTTTTCACACTGTGGTCTGACAGACAGAGCTTTCTTCTCCATTAGCATAAGCACACACTCTCAGCAGGTGTGAGTTTGCCTGTCTGCTGGCCATGGATTTTCCCTGCTATTAACCTTTTCAAAGTTTCCAGCATTGGAATTAAGTGCTCCTCTCTGAGATTTCATTATGAGGCAGTGCCGTATTTGACCTATTCATGCTAAGAATTCCCTTCCTGTTGCCTGAAGCCAGAGCATCGCCTTGCTTGCCACCTAGAAAGAGCCAACAGAAGTCATGATGCTGGCAAACAGAGGGCAGCGCTGTAATGACAAGGAGCCTTTGCTTCCTCCTTTGCAGCAAAGAGATAATATTCTTTCTCAATTAATAACCACCTACTGACTGACTAGCCTTTTGAGGGGTCTTGGAAGATTTAGGCTCTCTCAGAGGTACATTTAAAGCAGCTACCCACCCCGCCCCCCCCATGTGGGAATGATAACCTGCCATTTGAAAACTTCGTTGAATGTGTTTTTTAAATTTGAAATAAGAAAAGCATAAAGGGAAGTAAATGGAATTAAGTTAGAAGATAGTTCTTTTGTGATACATGCAGGGGCTGTTCATTACATGATTCTCTCAGGCAAGGAAAGATTAATCTGCTCTGAGATAGGGGGGAGCTGAAGAAATAGCGAGGGAAGAGGTGATTTTTCTACTTTTTTATTCAATTCATTTTCTTACATCATTGTTAATTTTTGGACAGTATTTGGTTTTTTCCCTCAGGAGTCCCTGAAGTTCTCCCTGATTTTTCAGTTTACCTAAAAAGAGGGTGCTGTGCCAAGAGGGGATAATTTTGGAGAAAATTTGATTTAGTGAGTAGCAGGATAACATTCTTGAATATTCTCAGCCTTTATCATCATGAAACAATTTTAAGTGACAGATGATCCTATGTCATGTTTTAGCAGCAAAGTGGCACCGACTTCTGTTTGAATCCCACACCTGCCGCCAAGAAGCTAGGTGACTTCAGGCACAGGTGGTTATGTCTTTGAGGCTAATTATCTTCATTAAATGAGGATTTTAACATTTCATACAGTTGTTGAGACTAAGTGTGAAATGCCCATGGGGAGGCACTGGATACAGCAGTACAGTATTATATAGTCCACTCTCCTTTAGATGTGACCAATCAACATTTATAAATTGGTGAAGAAAAAATAATTTCAGACAACCACAGTTTGTAAGTCAAGACCAAGTTGACTGAGAGCCTAATGACTGGGACATGAGACTTGTCTCCATGGGAATGGTCAAGAAAGTTTATGAAATCCAGGGTAATGTTAAAATAGAGGCAAGATGAGTACCCCTCATAGTTTGAAGGAGAGATTCTGAAAATTTGAGAGAACCTAAGTCTGGGGAGATGTGAATGAGTAGTGAAGGGATAATCTGGGTGAAACTGCTAGAACTGGTGCTAGGAATCATCGCTCTTCCAGTGTAACATCAAAAGGGCTGGCTGAAGAAGTTCCCAGGGATTCCACTGACAGCTCTCTGCTTCCCATTAGCTGACTCCAGGGCTTTCCAGTTTCCCTGTTGGTTGTGGGTTGAATTGTGTCTCCTCCCAGCCTCTCAAAGATATTGAAGTCCTGATTCCCAATGGCCTAATTTGGAAATGAGATCTCGGAAGATGAGCAAGTAAAGATGGATTCATTAACATAGATCCCAATGCATCATGACTGTGTCCTTCCAAAAAGTGTGCAGAGGAAAAGTGAAGGAAGAATGTCAGCTATAAGCCAAGGGACACCTGAGACTACCAGAAGCTAGGGAAGAGGGCCTGGAATAGATTGTTTCCCACGCATTTCAGAAGGAACCAAACCTGCCAGTACCTTAATTTCAGACTTAAGACTATAGACCCGGGAGACAATAAATACCAGTTGTCAAAGCCAGCTGATTGTGCTACTTTGTTCTGGCAACTCTAAGGAAACCAATGTATATTCTCTGCCTGCAAGGCAAATATTACTTAGTTATTTGTCTGCTTCCTCCACTGATGACCTACTTCCATTGATTCCTACTTCCTAGGAATGTATACTGCAGGGGATCTTGTCTTCATCATAGTTCCTAAAACTGTGCCTGTGAAGAAGCAGGTGCCACAATCTACACTTGTCGAGGGAGAGGTTACTGGTGGATCCATCATGGGGAGTGGCAGATGCAGGAGAGCCTGAACCTTGGTTTGACCCAATCAAATGAAATGCTTTCAGTCTATGCCTGGTATTGTTCATCTGAATGTTCAACAGAGATTGCACTGGAAAACTACCTCCAATCAACATTAAGCCATTCCCGAGCAGTATATATAATGTGCTCAGACCTGCAAAATATATCTGATAATTAGGATGGCCTTGGTGTGGCTCTCATATCATCAAAATTGGATTATAAATATTTAAAACAGCTGGCATGCACAATGAATTTGAAGCTCTTATTTCAGCTCTTATGCAACTTCTCTAGTCAGCATATAACTCACCTTTGGAAATCAGCAATTTGGAAGAGCCATCTAAATGATCCTGGTGAGGTTCTGTGTTAGTTTTCTGTTGTGCCATAACAGATTACTCCAAATTTACTACCTTAAAGGATGCAAGTTTATTCCCTGTCATGGAGGTCAGAAGTCTGAAATAGGCGGCTCGATTAAAATTAAGGTGTCAGCAAGTCTGGGCTGATGGGAAGCTTCTGCCTTCAAAGCCAACAATGACCAGTCAAATCTCTCTCAAGCTGTCATCTTCCTAGTACTGCTATTTCTTACTCAATTTAAGGGGAGTTGTATTTACTCCGGACCCATCTGTATAATCCAGGATAATCTCTTTATTTTAAAGTCAGAAGATTAGTAACCTTAATATTTGTAAACTCAATTAAGAGAAATGGTTGCTTATCACAATGTATTCAGTTCCAGGAACTAGGACAAGGCCATCTTTGAGGGGGGTATAATTCTGCCTGTCATAGAGCACAGCTGGTATCACCACCACTTTACTCTGCCTCCCACAGGTGTGGTGATGGTGGTATTGAGGCACACAATAGGATTGTCAGGTATTAGAAGGCTTTCTTGTACTAAGCTGATATCACATTCAAAATTCTAGTCTTGAGTTTGAGATTGAAGCAGGAGGAGGGTTTAAGAATATGTCTTTTGGAGTCACAAAAGTCTCTTCTGCAGGGTATTAATGAGCAGTAGATAAAAAAGATGGTTTTGTGGTCAAGTCACATTGGGGTTGCAGATTAAGCAAAACTAATTTTGCTGCTTTTTAGATGAAAGGCTTTAACACCTCTATCATTATGGTTCTCCAGGAAGGATATCTATAGCATGCAAGGGTCCCCTGCATTTGGCCACTGCAAATTTGTTATTGCAGAACATAAGGGGTTGGTGATCTGTGGAATATGCAATGAGACATTCAATATAAAATGAAGTGAAGAATTCTACAGAGAATCAGAAGCCTGAAGCAGCCATAGGATTTCGACTCCTAGAGTTCCCAACATTTTACTGCACTGACAGCTCCTAAAACAAATGAGTCATCGCTTGGGGATTGAAAATAAGCTTGATACTTAGAAATCTTCATACAGGAAATTGTGGGAGGCTGTCTTGACATCCCTTCAATTCAACATGTTCAAAACTGAATTTATCATCTCCTCCCTCCCTCTCCACAGTCTACCTTATTTCCTGGGTTGAATAGTATACCCTAAATTCATTTCCTAAATTGAAATTCTAGTTCCTAGTGCTTTAGAGTAAGGCTCTTTTGTAGATAAGTTGATTTCAACCTGCCCTATCTAGTGAGAGTGGTGTATTTATAACAAGAGGACATGAGGATACAATTAGTCAGGTGGACTAGGTGAAGACACAGGGAGAAGACCACCATCTGCAAACCTCTAGAGGGGCCTCAGTCCCTGCGGACACCTGGGCCTCAGACTTCCAGCCTGCACAATTGTGAGAAAGCAAATTTCTATTGTTTAAGTTATCTGGTCTGTGATAGTCTGCTATGCAGCCCTAGCAAATTAATATATTTGTCTTATTAAATTTCTCATATTTGGTCAAAGACACACCATTTCTTTCTATTTTTTTCTTATATTCAGTCTAGTCCCAAGTTTTGGGACATTTTCTTCTATATTTTTCTCAGGTCCATCCTATGTACCAACCTAGTCCACTTCTGTCATGCTTACCTGGCAGTCCTCACACTCCACAACTGAATTACTGCACCACCCTCTTATCTGAGACTGATCTAGATTCCAACCTGTTATTTCTCACTCAACCTCTCTCTGCTTTTCTAGCATGTTAATATCATCACATCGTTTCACTGCTGGAAGAGAATGGCACCATACTGCACATCTTGAGTAAGAGTTTATAAACCCAGTCCCACCATAATTCCCCCTCCAGTCAGCTCATTCGTCTCCAGGGACACAACCAGGTTTAGCAAGCTGTCTTCTTTGTACTCACAGGATCCTCTGCCCAGACTGGTCCTCTCCTTCCTTCTTTCTACCTACCCAATCCTGACACGGTCCAAGACGTGGTTCATGACTCCCTGATTCCCTTTGACTCATTTTCTGTCCATTCTGAATATGCTTCCTGCTTCCCCATGGACTTGCTGTGTGATCATGAAATAATCTTAGTGAAAACAAAACTTCTACCCCCAAAGTTTTCAGAGGTAAGAAAATGAATTGGTAGGAAGGAGCACCTAGTTCCTTGGTCTGGACTAGAAGCTTGAAAATCAACTTGGAATTGCCTCTGAGTTCCTGACTCTGCAATTAGGATGGAAATTCCTTTAGAATTCTGGCCTAAGTGCAGAATGATGATGGCTCACATAAATATCATGCATAGTTCCTGGATAAATACTAAATATCCTTTAGATTATCTGAGAATCTCTCTGTCTCTCTCTTGCTCATTTTTTTTTAAAGTTTACTCTTATGAAAGAAGCAGAAGGCAAATGAATTTGTAAAATAAAGCTGGACATCAGGATTGTAGACCAAGTGTGCCAGTCTGGGGATCTGTAGAAATCCCAGATTTCCAAAGTTCTTCTTTTGCTGGTGCTGACATGATTCTACAGAGAAATCTCACTTTGGTTCCCTCCAATCTGATCAGTCACTTCAGAGTTCAGATGAGAACTGTAATACTCAGCTTCTTTCTTGCCCTCACGGAGTTGGAGATCTGCCTCCATTCATATGACTAACCCTCAAAATGATTTCTACTTCCCGGTAAACCCAAAGGCTCTGCCTTCTGAGACACCACTTAGTGCTTGCTGAACCCCAGAAGGACAAAAGGACCACACGATGACCCCAGAAGCCATGGGACACCAGCTGACACCAGTGGGCATCCGTGGAGGTATCCCTTTTATGCATGAATTGCTATTGTCCGGGCAATCTGACCGTGATACTTGTTATTTCATTCATTGTCAGAATTGATCTGACGCATCAGTTATGATCTACCTACTTAGTCTTTTCTACAACAGCTATCACAAGGGAGCAAATAAACTCAGTGGCTTAATAGGCACATACTTATGATCACACAGCTCTGAATTCTAAAGAGCATCATCAGTATTGTGTTGCTTTTGGAAGCTCCAGGGAGAATTCAGTCCTTCCCTTCCTACAGCTTAGAGGCTGCCTGTTTTCCTTGTCTCGTGTTCTATCTACCATCTTCAAAGTCAACAGCACAGCACCTTCCAACCTCTCTCTGTTCTGTTGCTGCCTGGTCTTTTCCTTCCTTGTCTCATCATCATATCTTCTCCCCATCTCTGATACTAAATCCAGTCTTACCTGCATTTGCAGATACTGGGAATTGGGTGTAGATATCTTGGAGGTCTTTATTCTGCTCACCCTAGTGGATATGTATAGAAAGGGAAGTGACTTCTACTCATTGCGAAGTACTACAGAGAAGATAACTTTCCAGAGAAGTAAAATGTCTGTTTTTTTAAATGAAGGTTATGGAAATAGTTGAGCATCTCTATTACAACTTCAAATTGTTGTAAACTGTAATATATGTGTGTGTGTGTGTATACTTTTGTCTTAGTCTGTTTGGGCTGCTACACATATATGCCCTAGATTGGGTGCTTTCTAAACCTTATTTCTCACAGTTCCAGAGGCTGGGACTTCCAAGACCAAGGCACCAGCAGGTTTGGTGTCTGTGAAAGCCCATTTCCTGGCTCATAGGTGGGTGTCCATTTGTTGTGTCCTTATGTGGAAAGGAGCCCTATGGAGCCTCTTTCAGAAGGACATTTACCCTATACTTGAGGGCTCCACCCTCATGACCTGATCACCTCCCAAGCACCCCATACTACCTATGAACATCATAGTTGGGATAAGGTTTCAACAAAAGAAATTTGGGAAGAGACAGGCATTCAGTTTATAGCTCTGTGTGTGTGTCTATGATATATGTAAATAAAAGCATGAATATTTTTACATGCAAATGTACATATTTCCTACCCACCAAATTGCATGTTTCTCTACAAAGCACTCATAGATTCTTGGTAGTATCTAACAGAATTTTAATGAATTTAGCAAAACACTAACAGAATATAGAAGTGAGAAGAGATTTCACACTTTCAACCACTGTTGGTTTGGGAATGATGAATAAATGAAAAACAGTGAAGAAAAACTATTATGTTAAAAGGCAGATGTACAAAATTGTATTTCTTGAGGCAGGGGAACAAGTCATAGCTTGGATGAGTTTATAAGTTTGAAGACTATAAGAGGGTTTTTGCCCCTTTTTTTTTTTAATGAATACAAACTAGGGTATATTATTTGTGGGATCTCACAGTGTCATTCTGAACTGCAGGAGAAATGAAACAGTAAGAACAGAAGTTAAATGATGATTAAAAAACAGCATGGCAGGATTTAAACCTGCAGATTTAAGATGAAAACTTTTGCCAAAGACTATCAGGTGAGACATCTGTATTGTACATGAAAGAAACTGCAGCGTGCAAGATATTTTTCAGAAATTGCTTGTTCTGGGTAAGAATTTCGGTTTTCGCTTAGTAAACAGAATAAGTAGTAAGGATTAAAGAATTGCACCCTGGAGTTTCTTGGTTGATAATATTTCCTTGGCATGAATTTCAGTAGAAATAAAAGCTTATCAATGTAACCAGGCACGGTTTTTAAATTAGACACTGTTATTTGATCTCACCCCTCCAAACTGAATCAACAGCTTGTCTGGGTCTCAGAAAGTAACTATGTTAATTACCACCAAATGTTTTGGCACTGGATCCTGTGGTGGGGGCAGCTTTATTTCCCTGCAAGTGTTAAAGTAATTAAAGAAGGAGGCTATTCAAGTGGACTGACTCTGAGGACCTGTGAAAGCAAATCCAACTTGAAGTCAGTCACTGCATTGGAACCTGCCAGAGTGACACTTGGGGGCAGCCAATCATGGGCAGCTAGGCTATCCCCAATGAGGCAACTGCGTAAGCTACAGTCAACCAAGGGACTTCTTTGCTTTGCTGCTTGGGTCTCCTTTATAAAATCCTCTCCCTGAGGTCCTGTCAGTGGGGAGCTCTACTTTAGGTTTGGCGTTGCTGCCATCCTACCACTGTGCACTCCAAGAGAGTCTTGGAAACATTAGTGTCTTAGTTTATCTTTTCACAGGAGTCAGAAGGAAATGGAATTAGGCTTGAAGCCGTTCCTTAAGTGGCTGAATTCACTCCTAAGATACCTGCTCTAGGTTCTTTTTCACCGTTTATAGCGGAGAGGTGTGTCTTGCAGAACTGCAGCATGATATGAGACAACAGCACCCCAAATCTTTGAAGTAAACATCTGCCTCTTCACGTTAATGTTGGGTCACCATGATTATACTGACATGCCAGTGCATGCCCAATATGCCTTTATAAAATGGCTCTACTCCTCTTGCAAAGGATTTCCTGAAACAATTTAGCAACAAGGGTGCTCAGTGTAGCTGATTGTGATAATTGTTGACAATGCATTTGCTCACAGGTTATAGAAAGTTTAGTATTTCTAGACAGGTACACAGATAGCGTGTAAAAGACTGAAGCTCCCTTAACTGATTTCCCATCCTGTCACTCTCATAAAGTCTCACTTTCCAGAACTATATGAGTAAGACAGGGATTGAGTCTCCTACAGCTCAGACTACTTGGTGAGAAACCTGATCCCAGGAAGCAGTGCCTCCAATCTCCTCGGTAACAGATTTTTCTTTTAGATACTCAATGCAGCTGAAAGATGTGAGAAATGTTTGCCTGGTTTTAAAACAATCTTGTGATATGAGACGCCCCAGAGTGTTACTTTCCTCCCCTGGGCAGCTGCATAAATTACATGATCCATGCTGGTTTTGAGATGCTTGCCTTTTCCTTGATAGAGTAGAGAGCTCTGTCAGCCTGAGCCCT
Organism: Galemys pyrenaicus; assembly: GCA_019455555.1. Taxonomy (NCBI): domain Eukaryota; kingdom Metazoa; phylum Chordata; class Mammalia; order Eulipotyphla; family Talpidae; genus Galemys; species Galemys pyrenaicus. Next base: position 913,799 of record JAGFMF010011791.1, on the reverse strand, counting down.
TCCTTTTGGCCAATCTCTTCTGTTTTGAATCCTGCATTGAAAATACTCAGCATCTATTTTTAGGATCAGGAGAAAGATCTAGAGGATTGAGAGTTGACTCATGAGCCTAATGTTTTCATTTTACCCAGATAGGAATTGAAAAAAATTACTTTTCTTTTCCCTGAAAACATCCTGGTAGTGTCCCCCCCGCCCCCCATCTTTTGTCTCAGAATCATACTGAAGTATTGGCAGGCTAAAGAGCCACACCTTTTTAGTCATTTTTATTTTTTAATATCATTATTTATTCATTAGTTTGACATCTACCGGTATTCCCAGAGTGTTTTCCCGTTGGCTCTGTTCTGGGAGTGTGGGATTCAAGTGTGAAAAATAGCAGCCGTTTCCCGTCATCCACCACTGAACCTTTGGTGTCACTCTGACTCTTGGAGGTGGGAAGATCCCACAGTCCAGCTTCAGACCTCCTCCGTGCCTCTCTGCTCACCCTCAGATCAGGATTTGGCAACATTTTTAAGGTGAATGTCCAGACACTAAATAGGCTTTCACTGACCACATAGTCTGCAATAACTTAATCACGCCACCATGACAGCAGATAACTGTCCACTCTCAGTGTGGGGGTGAATGAGTGAGGCTGTGTTCAGTGGTGTTTTTACCCAAACAGGGAGGTGTTCTGATCCACAGCAAGCCAGCGGACCTTGATGGAGGTCATCCCAATCCTGTGATTTTAGTGCCCTTGTTCTGCTCATGGTCGATAAACGCATTTCCCAGCTCCAGACATGTATATTGAAACACCCACTTGATACGCTGCTTAGGTGTTAGCAGGACTCTCAGACCTGATATCTTTCATGCAGAACTTCTGAATTTCTCTTCCCCATCCAAACCTGATCCTTCCCCAGCGTACCTTATCTCGGTAAGTGACATTTTTTCCCGTGTAGTTGCCATGCCCCAAGTCTTGGCATCATCCTCAATTCCTGCTTTTTCTGGCATCCTCTCATGAACTAAGCAGCAGGCCACTGACTTTTCTTTTAAAAGGTATCCCAAATCTGACTTCTGTTCACTGACCTTGCTCTCCCTTCAGTCCATTCCAGGCCATAATACCCTCTTGTTTAGACTCTTGCTCCTTGGGATTTTCTTTTCCTCCAGCCAGTAAAAACCTACAAGGGCTGCTGTCATCCTCTGGAAAAAAACCAATAGCTCTCAGGGTCCTAAAGTCCTATCATTCCTTATTTCTATCTTATTTCTACAGTTCTCCTTGCTTCTTGCTCTTAGATCACAGTAGCTTTCTTGCCTTGCCTTCAGCTGTGAATTAGCCCCCACCTCACCACTGCGGCCTGTACCTCTCTGCCTGGAGAGTGCCTCCTCTAGGTGCTCACATGCTTCCTCCCTGCTTCCTCAGTGAGGTCCTCTCTGACCACTCCCTCTGAATGAAATAATAACCTAGGCACGCTCTCTCTTTATTCAAATGCAGATGCTAAGAGCTCGTATCACACATACACTGCTTGTCATCTAGAGTGTAATTTTAACAAGGTTTGACTTTGTTCATTGTGATGTCCCCATTCCTAGCAGAGATTGTGATCCAAAACACCTGCCCAGTGAGTATCACCCATACAAGTAAATGTGTGAATGAATGAAGGAAGGTGGCCACGTTCCTTTTCCTCAGAAAGGTCACAGCCCAGTGGGATTTGGAGATGAGAATAAACGAGAAGAAGGAAGACTCATGAATAGGGCAGGGGTCTATGGAGCATCACCCCTCAACTAGACTGTGGTTGCCAGAACAGTCTTTCCAGAGAAAGTGGTGTCTTGAGACTTAATGATAAATACTAACTAGTCACCTCATGCAGGGCAGGGCTGTCTGGGTGTATTGGGCTAAAAGAGGCCAGGGAGGCATTGCCAACTAAAAGACTAAATGTAATATTTTGCATTGTCTCTCTGTTCATCTGAATAATATTTGGTAGCTGCATTTTTACAAATTTTAAGCTGAGCAAATTGTTTGACTGACTTATAATTTTGTAAATCTGATCATTGAGTAGTAATTATCCCTAGCAAGACAATGTGAATTGGTAATATCTGTCTTGGTCAGAAACTTCTGTGGTAACTCACTGATCTGTGGCACTGTAAGGGAGAAAGTTGTATCTCCTGCTGGGTCATCCCCAGGACTGGGATGCACAGATGCCCACTGTTTTCATTCCTTTCCCTTATCTTAATACATTTATTGAATGAAACTTCAGTTTTCCTGGCTTGTCATGATGACCTTGCAATGATAGGGAAAAACTCTAAACTTTCATAAAAAAATTAATGAAATTAAGCCATCATTCTTCCCCTGCTTTGCCAGAAATGAAATTTCATCACACTTTTCACCTATAGAATACACACCCCAAAACTTGCTTTTGATTTAAATGTGCCAATGCTTTCAGCACGTCCACATTTTCATTTTAAGCTTCCTAAAAGGGGTGGAAATTATCCCCATTTTACTCGGGATTAGTTGTTTTCCTTTCTCCTATTGATGGTATCCCTTGGTACCTGTTTGAAAGCTCAGAGAGAATTAATTAATGAGCCCCTTACATTGACAAATACTACATAATGGAACCTGACGTAGCATTGTAATAATAATGCATTTCTCACAATAGACAGTGGTACTTTTCAGTAATTTTAGGAAATGTTCAAGACAGGTATTTACAGCCAGACTAGGCAAACCCTTGCTATTCACTTTGAACATTTGATATGAGGATTGTAAATCACATCAAGACATTGTATTTTACTTCTGACCTGCTAAAAAGATAGGGAAAACTCCTCAAAGCCAACCTCTGGAAAACTGTCTCAGTCTTTTAGACAGTGGTGTCAGCTATGTGTCAATGACAAAAATCCCAAACTAGTCTCTGAAGAAAGCAAGTTATTTGCTATGGAATTGAGGAGAAGATGTAAGGTCCAATATGCTAAAACTAGTAAAAAAAAGTAGTTTGTTTTAAAAGTGAAGAATTCTCTAAGAATTTTACATCTATTAATTAAAAGGAATCCCACGGTCTTTAGATCTTGCCCTTACCTCCCCAGCAATTCATTTGTGATCAGAGTTATGAACTGAGCTGTGCTTCCCCCCAATTTCTGTATTGAGCCCTAACTGCCACTGTGACTGTATTTAGAGATGTTACCTTTAAGTGAGGACTAAAGTGAATTGAGGGCAAAAGGGGTGCATACTGATCCAGAGACTGATGCCCTGAAAGATGAGGGGCACCAGACATCTCTCTACATATGTGTTCCCAGTAAAGGCCATGTGAGGAAGCAGTGCAAAGATGACCATCTCTAAGTCAGGAAGAAAGGTCTCACCCAAAGTGAATCCAGGTTGATCTTGGCCTGAAGTCAATTGACGTTGATCTCTACCAGTTCCCAGAACGATGAGGAGATAAATGTTTGTGCGTAAGCTCTGTAGTTTGTGGTATTTTGTCATAAGAGCAGAAGCAGACAAAGACAATCACACTGATGATACAGAGCCTGCATGTGCTGGAGCAGACTTGGAGGGACAGTCTATCTTAACTGACATCCAAGTGGAAAATGCAGTATCACCAGACATAGAATTATTTCATAATTTCTGTTCTTCCATTGGGTTAGAATGTGAAGTGATGTCATATTTTAGACTGACTGTCTGATGCTGAGACCCGGCACATATCCACTGGCCCTCTGCCCACCTTACATCTCCCCATTTTTTTCTGCTAATGTTCAATGAGCTAAGTCTTATAGTTTATTAAACATTTTTGCCATATATTAGGAGCATCAGATTTGCAACTTGATTTTCAAGGTCTAAAACATTTGAGACCTTGATATCAGTGGGTTTTAGACCTTAAATTGGCTAAGTGGGCAGCATACATCATTCTGCAGAGGCTGATAATTGCTGAGAACATCTTCTGGTGTGAACATGTGAGGGCAGAGCTTTTACTATGTTTGCTCCTCTTCCTCCAGAAACTGATGGATGTTCTGAAATGAGTGTGATCAGCAGTGGGTGTGGAGTATGATATACACCTGAGGAGGTACAATCCTGAATCATATACACTGTTGCAAATCAATGTTACTTCAATAAGTAAGTAGGTTAGTAAATGAAGGAAATCATTAGACATTACTAGGAAAAACAGCATATTGGTGTGACTACTCAAATTAAAGCTTCTATACAACAAAAGAGACACCCCACCGATTGGGAGAAAATTTTTGCACACAGTACTAATGATTACAGACTGATCACAAAGATCTATGAAAAGCTAACAAGGCTCAACAAAAACAAAGTAAACAACCCAGTCAAAAAATAAACAGAAGAGCTAAAAAAGACACTTTTCCAAAGAAGAAATGCAAATGGACAACAGGCATATGAAAAAATACTCAACATCACTTGTAATCAGGGAAATGCAAATCAAAACCACGATGAGGTACCACTTTCCATCAGTGAGAATGGCACATATTAAAAAAACTAGCAACAACAAATTGTTGGAGAGGATGTAGGGAAAAAGGAACACTCCTACACTGCTAGTGGGAATGCAAACTGGTCCAACCACTATGGAAAGCTGTGTGGAGGTTCCTCAAACTACAAAAAATGGAGCTTCCATATGATCCAAACAACTCCACTGCTAGTATCTATCAAAAGGCACAAATTCACTAATTCAAAAGAACACCCGCAACCCTATGTTTATTGCAGCTAATTTATAACAGGTAAGCTATGGAAACAACCCAAATGCCCAAAAAGAGATGACTAGATCTAGAAGATATGATATATTTACACAATGGACTATTACTCAGCAGTCAAAAAGGATAAATTCATACCATTTGCAGCAACATGGATGGAGCTGGAAGGGATTATGCGCAGTGAAATAAGCCAGAAAGAAAAAGAAAATATCTAATGGTTTCATTTATAGGAGGAATGTAGAGGAACCAAATAAGGGATTGGGGGGAAAAGTAACTATAATAAAGTAAAAATAAAAATCATCAGACAGCTATAGATCAGAGATATTCTGTAGGGAAGGAGGAGCAAGAAGGATCAGGACAGGGGTGGGAAGAGCAGAAGGGTCTATGATGACGGTGCATAGGTGAATTAGTGGTGGGAATTTCAGGAGGGAAATAATACATCGTACAAATATGAAGGATGATGTAATAAATATATATTTAAAAATACCTAATTTATAAAAATAAAAGAAAAAACAGCATATTGAATTATTTGCAGAGCACAACAGAGAATATTATTTTGATCAATTAACATATATTTGTGAATTTTTTCAGGTTTTTAACATTTATTTATATATAGAAGAATTGGGGTGCAGACCAGAGGTGCATGGGGTGAGAAGATTCACCAGAGATAGAGTGGGGAGTAAAATAGGCAGATCTATTGACGCACATTGCTGAGGGGAGCAGAAGGAGAGACAGGAGAGGTCTGTTGAGTCACCTCCCTGACTGGGGATTGAACTCATGCTGCAGTGGCTGCTGATAGCTTCATTGTGCTGAAACCTTAACTCTTGTGCCACCAGGGAGGCCTATATTTGTGTTTTTTAATACCATTTTTAAAAACTTTTTCTGATAATATGTATTAAAAATGAATATTCACTGTAGATGAGGGGAATACCACAAGAAAAGTTTTCATGACAAATTTTAGTCTTGAATAATGATACCATTCCTCAATATCCAGAATATTCACTGGGCATGTATCCAACTTTCTAGAGACACGAACACACACACACATATGCACACATACATGCACACACGTACACACACTCATAAACATACAAATACAAGTTTACTTTCCATATTTATCTATGTCAGCAAATGTTCTTTTAAAACATAAATTTTAATGAACAACAAATAATCCTTGCAATGGATATTTCATTTATGTTTGAAATCCAAGATGTCATGCTTGGAAGTTATTTTTCCTCATGTTCTCATTATAAGTAACCCTGTGGTTAACATCTTAATTACTAAATAATTATACCTTTGATCATTTCTCACTGTCCATCCCTAGAGGTAGAAGCAGGGAGGCAGGCCTCCCATGGGTTTGTAAGGATTTTTCAGGCTGTTGGTATAAAATCCGTCACAAAGGCTTTAAGAGGAACAGTTTCATTAGCACCATGTAAATCTCTACTTTCTCATAACCCCATTAATACTGATGTTATCATCAGAAGAATTGCTTACATGATGAGTTCACAGTGGCAATGGTGTATAAAGCCCTTTCTCAGATTTACACATGAGATGAACCCTAAGGTAAATCCTCGTCGCCCAGATGAACGTTTTCCTCCCACATCAGCTTTTCACATTTTGCCAGTTTCCTCCTGGCTCAGACATCTCTTTCTCCTGTGGCGGAGTATTTTATGTATTAGGAATAATGCCCCATTGTCTGTTATTTATGATGGACCAATTTCTTTCCAGTCCATGTGCTTTTCAGACCTTGCTTTTGGCAGCTTTTGTTGCATAAACATTTAAAATTTTTATGTGATCGAGCCCATCAATCTTTTACTTTATGGTCTCTTTCTTCATTTCTATGCTTGGTAATGCTTTCCCTACTTGGAGACAGATATTTATCTGGGACAACACATAAAAACCTCTCTTTACAACTGCGGCTATTTTTAGAGGTCCTCTGGGAAGGGTGTGAGGAGGGAACAGCAGAAAGAGGGGAGAGGAGCTGTGGGGGAGCTGAAGAGTAGATGCAGACCAGACTCCCTTCTGGTTATGCTCCAAAGGCTTTTCCTTTTACTACTAACCACAAGCAGTGAAGACTGAGGAGAGGAGTGAAGTACCAACAGTGTACCTGAGATTATCCTTGGGGCGCTGGGAGGACTGGCTGCATCCCTCACAGTGGTGGCTCCTCTCTGGCCCACCTCCTGGGAACTGTCTCTCCTAGGGAGCCTGGGGTCTCTGCTGGCATCTCATCTGCTGGGGGTGGAGCGGGGTTCTCAGGGAGGGGGAAGGTAAGAGTTGCATGGTGCACAGGAGAGCATCTTGAGTCAGGCAACTTGAGAGAGAGGGAAAGTCATTTTCAGTGTCCTCCACCGAGCTCTGTCAAACATGCTCAGATGTTTCATTCACTGCCAGGGACACGGCACAGATGTGTGCTTTCATGGGACTGAGGGACAATTACTCAGTGATGAAATTTAAGGTATCAACCAGAGGGAGCTGAGAGATCTGGGTGCTCTAGGACCTGAGCCTTAGGCAGCCAACATCTGTGTGTCCCCAGGAGGCACTGGGAGCCCATCTTATCTCCTAATCCAACCCAGACAGCACCATTAGCACAAGGCGGCCTTGATCTTGGCAGCTGTCATCAGAGCTCTTTGTACTATGGGAGTTATTTTGGGGATTATACACATCATCAATAGAGAAAATGAGAACTGGAAACCAGAACAGTGTTTCAAAAGTAAACATGTCACCTTTAATGTCTCTTCGATGTATGAGATTCTGGCAAATGATTTTGCTAAATTCTTATGAGAAAGTAAGGAGGAGCTTTTGGATATTGGAGGGAGATTTTCTTCTTGCTTCTGAAGCTTGCTCAAGGATAAGGCACAGCTTAACACAGGGAAGGTCCAGAAATGGGTATGGGGGGATGCTAGCACAGATTCTCTCAGCATCCGATGTGAAAGATGAAATGTTTTCTCTGTGTTACTATCAGTTCTTTTATCTGGCTTTGCAGAGAAAAGACCTTTACTACAATTGGAGAAAATGTTCGGACAGTTTGATTCAAAACGCAGACTCCTTGGAGAAGGCAAATTCACCTTGGGGCTTCTGCAGGGGCATCTCTGAGTGAAGGGTGGCCCTCTAGGGACCCTGTATGTGGGGTGGCTTCTTTAGCTGCCGGATTGATTCTCTGAGTGGGAAGCTAGCCCCACCAGGTACATGGTGGTGGGGATTCATCTATAAGTTTCCTTGTGAGGCTAATCCCTATTCTCATGCAACCCAAGACCTGGATGAGGGTAAGGGGGCTGCACATTAAGTCAGCCAGTGGTCTTATGACCACCTCAGAGGGCAGCCACATACATACCTTTTGCTTAGAGCAGTGATAACCGAGAGTAGAAAAATGAGACATCTAACATCATACTTTATTATGTACATTGATTTGACCTAAGGAAGTAGGAAAAGCTTTAGGTCAGCAGGACCCAGAAATTCTCCAAGAACACAGGCTCCTGAGCTCTTTCATACATAATTTATCTCCTTCCCCTTTATGTCTTCTTTCTTATCTGTGACTCAAAATCTCCACTACCCTCTTTGACCTTTCTCCACAGTGGAGTTGCTTAGACTATTAGAATGCTGTCTCCAATTACTGTTTATTTAATTCACATGTAGATTCCACATTATAATTCATTATTATACGATAACCTTTTTATCTGGCAACTCAGAAGGAAGGAGATGTGTTCTAAACTAGCCACAGACCTATAACCTGCCCTAGTTAGTGTTTCATCATTTTGACTCACCTGGCTTGCTTTTGTGAGCCTAAGGAATGCAAAGTATTTTCCAGATCTGCATTTTTTCTTGTTTAATCTCTCTGGACCTGTCCTGACTCATCTGGTCAGGAAATTGTTAATTTAACGCTTCGGTGTCTTTTGTTCCCCATCACAGAATAGTAGACAATATTTCTTAGGCTTTGCTTCATATTGGAATCTTACTCCTTGACCATCCCCACTGTATCAGAACCCCTGCAGGTGAGGCTTAAGCTTCAGTGTTTTCTGCACGTGGTTAATTTTAGAGCCTGCTTGTTTGAGAACCTGTGGACCACAGCACTGCAACTCTAAGAGTGAGCTCCAGACCAGCAGAGTGGATATCCCTGGATCTTGTTGGAAATTAGACAGGCTCCCTCCATGCCTGTGGGCTCAAGCCTGCAGTTGCATATACGCTGTCTTCAGATGTGTGTGCATATCTGCGTTTGAGAAGACTAAAGACTTTCTAATTAGTATGTCAAGCCCATAGTGTCATTTCTCAGCCCGGATCAAACAGCATTTAATTTAGGTTGTTACCATGTAGCAAAGTGCCTGAGATGGGAGGCTCCCTCGTACCAAGTAAGAGGGAGTTGGGGGAGGCTCATGAAAGGTGTAGTGGTGGTGCCTTGGGATGTGGTGGGAGGAGCCCAGTCAGTCCTCCCTGCTCCTAGGTAAGAGTCACCAAAAGCCACTTCACGCCTGCCCTCCAGAGGTGCCCAATCCACGCTGGGCTCTGCTTTCTTGCCCTCTCCTTAAAGGGAGGGCAGCTTGGCTAAGCGTGCACCCTGGGCGCAGGTCAGTGCCACAGAGAGCCCTGGTGATTATGAGCAGTCAGGCATATTTACAGCATGTTGCTAATGGCCAGCTGCATTGTTGACTTCTGTTAAATTGTGCAACGTGGTATAATCAAGGGGATATTTTAGCAATAACTTGAGACATTAAACACTGCTCTTGACTGCTCTTGCACTATTAGTGTCTAGGCTCAAAAGAGACTGGGCCAACGTGAGTCAATGCTTCTGAGCAAGCTGGCAGCCTCTCTGAGGCTTCTCCTAACCTCTAGAGAGCAGGGGCTGGAACCCCAAGCCCGGAGGCGAGATATGCTGGTCCTAGCTATAAAGTCTCGGTAATACAAGGTAAGTTCTAGAAAACAAGAGTGTAACATTAGGCTACAGATAAAAATGTTGTATTGTACTCTTAAAAATCTAAGCAGATATATCTTATGTTAACTGTTGTTGCCAGTTAATAAAATACCAATAAGTGTCAATAAAATAAAAATAAAACAGATTTGGAAAGAGAAGAGATACTTGTAGTATTATTTATTGAGGTGACATTGGTTTTGGGTGTAGGGTCACACCTCCTCAGATATATGTTACTACAACACATCCACCACCAATCCCCTGGGTCCTCACCTATAGTTCACTGGGCCCTTTCTTCCTGTTCTCTGGTACCTCAGCTCTGCAGGGAGGGCTCTCTCGGAAGTGAATGTCATGAAGGGCATTGGACGAGTATTCAAGTGTGCGAGTTAGCCTTTTACTCTCTACTTAGAAGGGTCCTTCTGAAATATTTCCCTTGAAGACTATAGTGGTTCTGAGCTTAAAGACTCAGGTTCAGATTCACCTGGTGGCTATTCAGCAGCGGGACCTATAGACAAGCTTCTGTGGCATCATGGGAGAACATGGTAGAGAGCTGGCTCAGTGGGACCATGACATCTCCAGAGCCCCATCTCTACATCCTGTGGTTCCTAGGTTGACAAGATAGGGAATCCTTGGTGTCTCATGGCAACAGATTAACAGGGCAGATCTGGATCTCTAAGCAGCCCCCACTAATTCTTTCAAAAGGCACAGGGTTTCCATACAAAGCCTTCAGGTGGACCCTGGTGGGGTTGAGGAGTTGCCACACCATGCATCCCCATTAGACCCTCAAGATCAGAAGGTCCCCTAAGCAGTGGAGGGTCTTGGTGAAGTTGTCACCATCAAATCGTGGCTTAGCCAAGGTGGCCAGCCTTAGGCCTCTGCAGTGTGGTATCTGAGAAGTAGATATGGCTAGACATACACTCTCCCCTCTTCCTTCCCTTTCTCCAGTACCAAAAGAAATTTAGACAGACGCCTGGGTGAGAGAGAGAAAGAGGAGAGGAAGCATGTGGTGTGTGCACATTAAAGCCAGAGAAAGATGGCTTCCCAATCAGATATAAACTACCCCACGGCAGCCTTTCTGGGCTATGGCTCACCACGCCAGTACCACCACGATGCCGCAGACTTGTTGCCATACACAACCCCAATGTTGCTGCCATGTTTAATCAGCTATAGGGCTAACCGACCATGTAATAACCAAGCACTCATAACACTCATTTCTTTTTATTGCCCAGAAGTCTAGGTCAGCAATTTTTGCCAAAAATCTTGCCGAAATCCAGACCCATTTTCCAAGAGAAAGCTGCATGTCTGATGCTTGTTATTAACCCTGCTGGCTTCCAGGCGGCGCGTCTTCCCTGGCTGAGTGCTCACAAGACGTGCAAAGGCTGATTGAGCAGTGAGTTGCACGTAATGATCACTGCTGCATTACCGCACTTACTGTCTTCCAGGCGCTGCAGTTAGCTTGTTGTGTTTATGGTTAGCCCTCTAGGTGGCGACAGAGTCCCAGAAACTCCTGGTTAAGTTCAGGACAGGGCGGTAGGACCCGGTGGAAAGCAGGGTCTGAGGGTAGGGGTTCTGATTGTGGCTGTAATTTGCATTTTGCTTCCTGTTTGGGGCCCACTAGAGCTTCGCCTGTGCTTCTGCTTTCCTTTCACTAGGATATTGAGATGACAGAAATGTTGCCTCATTTGTCTCATTTTCAAATGTGTCTTATAATGTTTCAGCTGTGTTTCATTTAGTTTCTTTGCAACAGACCAGTTTGCTCTACTTGAAATTTTTGAAATCTATTTTTATGAAGTCTATGGAACCTTAGGCTTAATAAAATCTATAGCACACCTATGGAATTTTACAACATATATGGAATGTCTGATGATTTTCAATTTTTATTTTCTCTTGTCTCTAATTTAACAAATGATTTGCCCAAATCATGTGGGGTCACAAGATCATAGGCATCGAGTATTTGCATCTCATTAGCAAATGTTATTGCATTTTTGAGAGTCTAAAAGAGGATTCATCCTTCCAAATGATATCCTTGTGATTCTGCCAAGTCAGGGACTTAGGATGTGGAGGCTGATGGTCAGACTCAGGTCCATCTACCTGGTTTTGTTAGGGGGAAAAGATGTCCTGAATGAACTCTACAGATAGGTTTTATGGACTCCACCCCCACTCCAGACCAAAGATATCCAAGACAGCAAGGACTACAAATCCCATAATGTCATCATCACTGAAGGGAGGATAGCTGGGACCTGAGGGTGGAGTTAAGCAGCCAGGCTTGTTTATAAAACCAGACAAGTGGGCCTTGGGGGTCTCTTGGTTCTCCCTGGTTGTCAGTGTGCTGTTGGGTTCCAGCTCAGTGGAACTGGTAGGACAATTTACAGATTTCTCTCTTCTCCTCTCTCTGAGTTACTCGTTTCTTCATTTCTCCTTCTTTTGTAAATAAACCCTTTATTAACCTTTGTTGTGTGTGCCTGCAGTTGAGTCTCATTATAAGTGCTTTTTAGCACTTTTTAAGTGCACAGGTGATGACCCATAGGCAACCCATTTTATATCAAGGTTGCCCTGTAACAGTTTCAACAAGCAGCTCCACTTGGCACCAGCTGTGTGACTTTTGGGACCTGCCTGGGCTTCTCTATGCCCAAGTTTCAGCATCTGCAAAGGGGGAACAGGCATGTTCTGCCTCATAGGTTAGCTGGGAGTAGTGATGAGTTATGCCATGTAGAGCATTTCCAGCAGTGCTTATAAAATCAGCGTAGCTCTGATGCATACCATAAATGTATGCTGACTAGCTCCTGGGCCTAGACACTGTTCTGGTAAAAAATAAACCAGCACATACATGCCTTAGTTAGAGCTGCTAGTTGTTATGAGGAATGATGAAGTATGTAAAGGGGGTAGGAAAGGAGATGTATCAATCAGAATTTTCCAGAGATATAGAATGATAGGAGCTTCACACATACACAGGAACACTCCATTCTACACACACACACACTGTGTGTATAGGACACAGACCACACCACACACATACGCACAACCACATGCAGACACACACTACATTTACATACAAAATTTGTTTCCGGAGGTGGAGTGGTAGGCTGGCAAGTCTGAGCCTGTAGACAAGTCTGGAAATTGAGGCAGGAGTTGACCTTACAGTCTTAGTAACTTAACCAGCTTCAGTGTTAGTGCTGAGCCACACTAAGGGCTTCCTCCTTTGGAAAGCCCCCGTTTTTGCTCACAAGACCTTCAGCTGATTGCATGAGATCCGCCCACATGATCAAGGGTAATCGTCACTTAAGTGAACTGATTGTACATGTTAATCACAGCCACAAAATACAGCAACATCTACACTGGCATTGGGTCAAACAACTGGATGCCAAAACCTAGCCATGTTCTGTACCATGTCATAAAATGAACATGACAGAGGAACCACAAATCCTTGCTAAGACATTGGTGAACTTCATGGGAGGTGGCATGTGCATTGAGAGCCGTAACAGGGAAAGAGGTACAGGGGAGAGGCTGCCGGCAAGGACCTGGAGCTGGAGCCTCCGGATCCAGCCATCTGCAAGGCCTTGACTTTCCTCAGCTTAGATGATAAGTGTGCCCCTTTCTTATTAGTCAATTTCTTCCGTAATTATTTCTTTTTAAAATTTTAAGATTTATATGTTGAACCATTCCATTGTTTAAAATGTCCTTTACCCTAAGTGCAAGCAGTGTTGTAAACCAATGTTACCACAATTTAAAGAGTAACAATAAAAAATGAAAACACCATATAAATGGGCCAAATTATAGCACATTCTGAATTTGTTAAAAGTTGTCAGGAATATGCATATCTAAGAGCACCTCCCCCCTCCCCCCCCATACACACTCCCCTGAGAGGTATTTTGCTGTGGTCTTAACGACCAGTCTCAAGAAAAAAAGAACTCTGCTGTGCTTTTATTGTTTGACTTAGAACAAAATGCACATTTAGAACATTTAGAAGAGTATTATCAGGGATAGTGATGAGGGCTGGGGACATTTTGTCTACCATGAGAAAATGTCTAACTTCTGCTGGATTTCTGCTGCCTGACCCTGTTTCTGCCCTCCAGTTTTGTCATGTCTATTCCCTTTGCCCACCTGGGGTGCTGCATTCATAGGCCTCAGTGGCAGCTAGGCACACTTGGCATTTTTAAATGGGAAGGGCCAGTCTTGCTTTGTCTTATTCTGAGTGGTGTGTAGTCTTTCACATTATTCTAATGAAAATGGCGCTCAGGGTAGCAGCCTCCCATATACTTGCAGAAGCAACAGTGGTCAAATTGTTGCTTGGGTTTTAGATAGACATCTTTAACTTAGAATTGTGTAGTGCCTACCAGGGCCAAAGAGAAGCTGAAGCAAAGATCTCTTCCCCCCTCTAAGAACTCACCTCTGATAATAGTGCTTTTTTTAAAAAAAAATGGTGAAAATTAGGTTTTGTTTAGTGAAGAACAGTGAATGTTTATTTGACATGTTGTTATTTGTAGAAAAACACCATGTTACTGTTTTCTAAGATGTGCATTTGATCTGAATGTTTTATGTCTACATTGAGTCCAAATTTGTAAACTTCTAGGAAGAAGAACAGGGTTTGAGAAAAATGAGACAGGAGATAACTGGCAGAACGTTTTGCTTCTTAAAGTAAGGTTTGCAACCTCATTTTGTTTCTTGAGAGGACTGGAGATGGTCCCACCTGAGCTCACCTGCACAGACTCTCTGCTCACTGGGAATCACCCCTTTGATTTGAAATGGCCCTTTTGAAAGGACCAGCATCTTCTGCCTCACTTCCCTGTAGGCTGACATTTTCCTTGAGTGAACAGAAAATGAGGTTTTAAAGCAAGCCTCTCTGGATATCATTGTATTGGCACAACCATCCACATAGCTTCCATGTTGACTAACTTTTCACAAACACATCCAATTACTCATCCAAATGAATGCTGAACATCATCTCATAATTGCTTTCATATTTTAAGAACAGAATCCGCTTCCTTTTTTCTTCCCTTTTGTGCCTATTGGATATGGAGATGCCAAGTACATTTTCAATGGGGCCAACTGACTGGCCTTTCAAGACTTGTCTTAGATCTAATCCCATCTGTGATGCCCTCCATGATGTTCACAGATGATTTGTGATTGGTCAGAGAGGCCCCATGGAGGCTATTTTCCTAAGAGTATGTTGTCCTCCTAGGACATATCCTCCTACAGCCATGCTCACAACTAGTAACTCCAAAGATCTCAGGTACCTGAGATGCTTTACATTCAGTGAAATATTGATACGACATTTTTTTTATGCCATCTCTTCTTAATGCTTACAGGAACATGCTGGTCCCTGAATGTTTTTGGAAAATGTTGAGTTGATGTTGTTTACTTTCAAGTCCTGCTTTTTTAAGAGAAAGCTGAACAATGAGCGGAAGATGTGGAAGCTTGAATCACAGTCTTTCATTTAATATTTCCCGTGAAAGTGCCATCTCTTCATTCAAACTGTAGTCGCAAATCCATATTTCTACTCTCTCTTTTCTTTTAAAGTTGACAAGAATGGCTCTCTCTGAACTCAGCCAGTGGCAAGTCAGGCCTCCTCAAGGAAATTAGAGTGAGAGCAGGAGGGGAAGTGTGACAGTTATCAGCTCACAAAATGACAAGAGCATCCATCATGTCTACATTTAGGCCCAGGGTCTAGGGAGAGGAAAAAAACAATAAAGCACATATAAGTGTGAAGGGTTTGATTGACGTATTGGTGAGCACAGAGGTTGTTAACCTCTGCCTGGGACTCTGTCCTCTTTGCCCTCTCATCACACATGAGGTGCCATCAGGAGTCTTTCTTTACCCAAGAGAGGTGCAAAAATTGCTCCATCATCAGTTCCTTTACTTTCTCTCATTCACTTTTATTTTTTGCTTAATAAGGAAATTTTACTGTACTATCTGATATGATATTTAATCATATATTTCTTCAAGCATATGCTGCTGTGATAATTTTCTAGTTTAATCTTTTACTTTGATTTATAGTAAAAAGTCACACAAATTGAAATTTACCATCTTAACAATTTTTAACTGTATGCTTCAATAGTTAACTCATGGTGTTGTGCAACAAATCTCAGGAGCTTTTTCATCTTGCAGACTGAAACACTCTACACATTGAACCAGACATTTTAGACATACACTGATGTGAATTTCAGAAACTAGTTTTTAAACAATTTTATTCCACTCATTGAATGAAACAAACTCTATTGAACCCGTATGGCCACCCTTAAATAAAATTCATGACAATGTTGTCAAGAATCCAAGTATTGTCAACTCACAATCCATGACCTGTAACCTTCAAAATGTTATAGATATTCTTATTTCCTCAGTAGAGTTACAGGCATTTATGTGGAAAGAGTAAGGGTATCATTTCCACTTATAAATGATGTGATATGTAAAGAATTTTTTCCTGGGATCTGGGACATTCTTTTAGGTCCTGTATCCAGGTTGAATCAGTCCTGGGAAGTGATGAAGACGTTGTTTATGTGGGGAATATCTTCATTTCTCTTTTAATTTTACAGGACATTTTTGCTGGATATAGAATTTTTGTTTGACAACCATTTCCCCCCCAGCACTTTGAATATTCCTTCTTACCTGATTTCTAATGTGAAATCAACTGTTAATATTGAGAATCCCTAAAATATGACTTGCTTTTTTCTTACTAATTTTGAGATTTTTCTCATTGTCTCAGTGTTTTCAAAAAAATTTTATTGATATTTCTAGTGTACATATTTTGAGTTATACTCTTTGGAGATCATATCTTTTGGATGTTTTAGAGTACTGCTTTTTGTTAAATTTGGGAAGATTTTGTTCATTATTTTTTCTGCCTCTCTACCTCTTTCCCTTCTCATGCTTGGACTCTTACTATGCGTATGTTGATATGCTGATGGTGTTTGATAGTTCTCTAGTTGTCAGATACTGTACTTGATAATGGAGATACATTTATGAGCAACCGATTGACCCTTTCACAATAAATGTGACATCTAGTAGGGAAATAAGTATATAAAACATATGTTCATATGTACTGAGTGCTAAAAATTATTCATCATTACATATTAATTTAATAGGAAAGGATTGTAGAAAAGATTAGATCTGATCAGATGCAATATTTGTAAAGATCACTCAGTCTTAAGTGTGGTAAAATGGTTTGAAGAGAGACAAGAATGGAGATAAGATATAAATTTTGAACAATTAGGAGATGCTTAAAAGGGCCAGATTCCATTCCTCAGCTCAGGATATATTCTCATTTTGCTCCATTTACTTTAGAATATGTATGCATGTAGATCATCTATACACAGGTACTTTTTTCCCATTTTACTAGTCTGTGATATTAATTTAATTGTTTGACCAGTTCAAGAAGAACCTAAAAAGGAAGAGAAAAGGTTCCTACCCTTCCCCCAATTCTTCACTATCTTGTTGTAAATTATGACCCCACATGCATCACCATGAAACTTTGCAGAGCTCTCCCATGCTGTGCACAGCCTATTGTCTTGCCCCACTGATATTTGGCTTGGTCATAGACTTAGAGTATTCGATGAGATGTAACACATGCTGAGGGCTTCCATAAACTGAAGTTATTTTGCCTTGCTTTCTTGGGCTTCTGCCATTTACAGAGAAGGATATACCTTGGCTTCCACTGGCCCAAGGGCCAGAACAGATGAATCACATAAGCTGGAATTCAGCTTGTAGGCTTTAGCCAAGCTCAGTAGACTGACAGTGTAAAATGAGCCATCCTAAGCAACCTGCTGAAATATAAGTGAGAAAAGTAAATGCTTGTGATAAGATGTTGAATTTGAGGATATTTTGTTCCATAGGGTCATTACAGCAATAACTGACTAGTCAGATCACTGACTAAGAGACAATGCTGTACTTAGGATACATTTTAATTTTGACATCTTGTTATCAGACTTTTTGCAGATTTTATTTTTTTCATGAATTTGTCTAGATTATAATTCTTTGGATATCAGGGGCAATATCTATTTAAAGACTGGGGTTTAAGCAAATATAAGATATAAAGTCAATGCTCCATTAAAATGTACTGACAATGAAAGATGAAATTGTGCTACTTTTGGTTGAAATTCTGCTTCTTATGTCAGTTGGGCTGATAATTACCAGTAATTCTTTCCCTCTTCTGTAGTTGCAAACTCAGTTATAGTGTAGCTGAGAAAGTTAAGAGATCTATTTTGAGACTAAATCTCAAAGGATTCTTCAGGATAAAGCCTCACCTTCTAATTAATTAGCATCTCTGTGAAATGCCAATGCTAGCATAGGAATACCATTATGAATTTTTCTTCTGTTTATGTTTGTTAACAAGAAAATAGATCACCCCTCTGGTCTTTGTCACAACTGTTTGCCATACTCCTCTTTACCTATTGTAGACAAATGGGCATGTTTCTTGATTGAACCCCTAGTTAAAAATAGAGCACTGGGAAATTACAATTACAAAGCTTCAGCTATTTCAGGATATAAAATGGTGTGAAAGGCATACCTATTTTAAATATGCCTTGTCATCAAATTAGTTTTTTCTTCTTTCACAATATTGTGTATTATTCTTTCTACTCCAGCTTTTTAAGCAGAGAATCATTTGTTAAAATCAATAGTGGATATGCAGAAATAAACTTCATTGTGATATGCAGGAGCTAATATTAGCAATGGCCTGTTGTGATAAAAGATGGTAGTGGGAATTGGGTAGATTTGGTACAAAGGTTGAAGGACCCTTTTAACACATGATTTTTAGATTTCTAGTTTCTATTTTTGAATCATTTGAATGTTTCCTTGAACAATATATATTATATTAAAATATTATATATATAAATATGTATTTTTTAATATAAAGTTTAAGGACTTAGGATAGAAAGTTAATTCATTAGGCCGGCAGAGCCTTCATTTACATAACTATATGCAGAGCATAATAAGTAGTATCTTATAACAATAAATATCTGCAAGTAATAATTTTTAGGTGAGGTAAAATCTTGACCTTTAAAGCAATACCTAAGTTGCATCTGTTCTGAGTTTGCTGCTCACAGTTATCACTTCATTTGAAGTGATGGTGCAATTGATGTATAAGTGCACTGCTTATATTATAGGGGAAGAGAACTAGCAATAAAATAGAGAATTATATACTTTTGGCATTGACAATCAATTGGTTTATTACTATTTTCACAATGAGGGAGGGATCTGATATTAATCCTATTGAAACTCTTTATTCAGCAAAATTCTTCATATCATTGTTAAGCAGGTTATTTTCTTGTGACTTGAGGTCCTGTCAGTTGTTGTCAATTTTAACATGCTGTAAAAGTAAGCTTTGAGAAAGGCCAGTTTCCCAAAGCATCCTAAAATAGAGAATCAGACTTCAATGAGCTGGCAAGACATAGTATCTAATTCAATTTTGAATTCTATAAGTAGTTTTCTTTAGAGTACCCCACTTTATCTTCACCTGGGGAGTAGAAAGGATTGGAGGGGTTGTTACCTCTGAGAAGGATATGATGAGAATTAATTAGTTAATGGGTAAAAAGTCCTCTCTATGTATTAACTGCCATTGATTTTGAGTTGGAGAATATATAAAGATATAGACACAGCCAACCTTTATACATATTTTGCTGTCTCTAGCATATTGCCTTTCATTTCTTCCTTATGATCTTGAGGACCTCTTTCCCTCATCCTTATCCAATTAATTTTGTCATTACATTCAAGATCCGCTTGCATGAGATTTATTTTTTTAATGACTTAGAAGATTAATTTGGAAGAACAGAGTATATTACTTTTCCTGTTGAGTAGGTAGAAAAATGAGGTCAGCAACTGAAATTTTAACAGGCTTAGTTCTGTGCCCTGTGAACCCAAGAGGCTGCATTCTAAAATGGAAGGATGACAATCTTGCAGCTTCTCTGGAGCAGCAGGAGAGGGAGGGCACAGGTCCCCATTATGGGGGTGCTGGTGCATGGGCCTAGCCAGGGAGAAAACAGCCAGAAGCCCTGTATTTCCTTTCTACTGCAGTGGCTCTTCATTCCTCGGGCTCTCAATTACTTAAATTACAGAATTGGCAGTGACTTTTCAATTTTAGAAAGATAATTGAATGTAGTCTTATGAGAGGCAAGGTCTGTGATGCTCCATGGGGTTCCTTATAAGTCCATTGAGACTTCACAATCCACCAGCTCAGACTTAGACCCAGTGCAGTAGAGGGGGGGTGGGAGCCTCAGTGGCGGCTTTGTAGCTGCCCCTGAAGTTTCTCCTTTAGATCATTACTAAATGAGGTCCAGTACTCTGCTGCTGAAGCCTCTGATTGATAATATTGATGATGACACTTAAGATAACACAGCTGTAAATAGAACAGCCTTGGAGTCAGTCATGCTTTCCTTAGCTCTGGCTGCTCTTAACAAAATATCATAGATGGGTGGATTAAACAGCATTTATTTCTCAAGGTTCTAGAAGTTGGCAGTCAGATCAGTGTGCCAGGATGACTGTGTGCTGTAAGACCCTCTTTAAGTCGGAAGCCTGCCTTGTATCCTGACATGAGAGAAAGAGAGCTAGCTAGCCCTATGTCTCTTCTAGAAGGACTCCAACCTCAAGACCTATTGATGTCTCAAAAGTCCCACTTGCAGATACTATCTCATTAGGGTTAGCGTTCCTACAAAGGAATTTGGAGAGAGAGGAAATGCAAATGTTCAGTTCATTGTGATCAAGAAAAACAAAACTTTATAAATACACACACAAATAAAGGCATGTTACAGTCTGTGACTTCATGAAAATGGAGAAAGGACTTTAATAAAGCGGTCTCCTGTGACCACTCTGATGACTGAGGTGAATGTATGAGCAGCTGATTTCATGATACAGTCTTGACAAGGAGAGCCCTAGTGCCCGCCTTAGTGTGACTAAACCTGAGGCACATTTCTTCCTCTTTGTACATCCCTCACCTACCCTTTCTTAGAGAATATTCTTAAGAAAACTGGAAATTGTGTGTTCTTTCTCAGCCCCTTTGAAATGCATATAAATCTTCCCTAAGCTTCTTGCTAATTTTATGGCCCATCTCTCTCTTTTTTTTTTTTTCATTTTTTAAAAAGATATTTATTTATGCATACTAGAACTGGGGTGCAGGCCAGTGGTGTGGGGGTGGGGTGAGAGGATTCACCGGAGACAGAGTGGTGACCAGAACAAGGAAATCAACTGAAATACAATGCCCAGGGGAGCAGTGGGTGAGGCAGGAAAGGTCTGCTACACCCTGTGTGTCACCTCCCCAGCCAGAGGCAGGGATCGAACTCGTGCTGCAGTGGCTGCAGTCTGCTTCACAGTGCATTGCTTAACGCACTGCGCCACCAGGGAGGCCCCAGCAATAATACTTTTTTACCTTACTTAGTTTGTATGGGCCAGGGATCCATGAAGTGGCCCATCTCTTTGGAACGTAAATATCAGGGAAGAAAGCCCTTGTGCAACCTTATCCCCAGTCAGTGTTGGGTGTAGGAGCCTAATCTTGAGTTCTAATTTGCAAACACAGATGCTGTCATTCTAGTGGAATGACAGCACTAACTCAGGGTTAATCATATGCTCAGCTCAACCCTCTGGTCATCCTCAATCCAGTGCCTTCTACCATGTTCCCACTGGCTCACCCTAGTGGTTAGAAACCCTCCTGTTTGGTTTCAGTGAATTCAAGTTCAGTTTATTTTGTTCTATGTTATAATAGTTTAAATAAAATTTCCCTTGCTACTTACATTTTTGCTTTGATACTCTGAATTTTCTGGAGTTGAAACACAAAGCCAATAGACATAGAAGGATATAACATAGACAAAGACCTAGGAAACTTTAAGGAGGTTTGAGGGGAGAATGCAGCTTCATAACAGTGAAAGACAGACATCAACATTTCAAATATAATGCTCATAAAGGAAATAAGCTCAAGTCCACTACCTAGAATAAAATAACATTAAAAATGTGGACTTGCTTGCAGCTGTGAATAGTTTGTTACATTTCCTCAAAGTTCCTCAGAAAATACTACACATTCAAAAATGGTTTCTAAAATGAAATTTCCTATGTTTAAAACTGTAAGAAAGCCATGGTCCCCTTGGTTTTTGATAGAGTATTTTTAAATTATAAATGCCCACTCATACTGTAGTTGATATAAACATGTTACATTTGTAGCAGTGGAATGCAGTTATTACAGGACGTAGAATAAAAACCTGAATATCTGTGTTGGATGCTATGCAGTAAGATAATCAACCTCTTAGGTTCACATCAAGATATTTGTAAAAAAAAGATTTCTAGCTAGCTATTTCCTTGATTTAGCTTTGCAATTTATTCTATTATGCATGTTTTGGCATAAAATATCTAACAATGTTTTTCTTTTTATTTTCAGTAACCATTATTAGTCTATTGTTATGATTCAGATATAGAACTAGGTTTTATAGAAAATAAAAAGGAAAAAATTGCAATTCCTCTCCTCAAATTCCATGTAATTTAATGATGGAAATATATAAACAATTAGTTTACTGCCATATAATTGATAATTTAGGCTCAGAGAGAGGGAAACTTAGATTCCACTATCCACTTTGCCTTCCTTGTTACCAACACAGATGGTCATAAGTCCATTGAAAGTAGCTTTCTGCATTCATTAATTTAGAAAGTATTTATTAATCATCTGTCATGTGCCAGCATTGTTTGAGAAATTGGGGTATGATGGGGACAAAGAAGACATGGTCCCTGCTGTCTAATGTAGAAGGTAAGTGATAAGCAAATACAAAATAGATTTATGATACATGAGATAGTGATATGTCTTATGAAAAAACTGCAGCCGGACTAGAGTGATGGGTGATGAGGGGAGGATATATTTTAGATAGGAAGTTTATGGAAGGTCTCTTATTAAATCCTAAGCTGAAGGAAGCAAGGGTACAAGCTGGAGTAAATCTGAAGGGAGAATGCAGGTCCAGAGCCAGGAAGAACCTAGTGTTTTTGTCGGAGCAGGATGACACAGGGCAGGTTCTCCCTGATTCCAGGCAGATGGGTAAAGGAGGAGTCCTGGGGCCTTGGTGGCTTTTTCCAGGCCTTTATTAATCTTTCTGCATCAGAGGCAACAAGGTACATCATAGCAGGCAAATGGCCGCTAGGAGGCTGGCGGGCCTCTTATCCCCCAGTGAATCTTCACTCTTTGGGTTCTCTGATCTTTCCTCTGCTACTTTTCTGGCCCACTTCTGCTCCTGCTCATGCTGTCTCTCCCAGCATCCCTGTGATGTTGCCCTTATAGACCCAGTCTCTCAGCCCAGGTGTGCCCACTTACACATGCCCACACCCTACTTGAGGTACCCGCCATCAGGTATGCGTGCAGGACCCCAGGTGTCCATCATCAACACAAATGATGGGAGGACAGAAAAGCCTGATCACTTTTCCATTTACCCTATAGGGAGCAAGGGATGAGAGCTAGAAAGGGAGATCAGAATGGTGGTTAGGGCACACCTTGGAGGCAACAAGTTAGTTTCTATTCTAAGTGTGTTGAGGGGTCTGCAGAGTTAGAGAGTGGTTGACTCTGTACCCGTTAGTGTTTTGTGATGATGACTGGCTGAAGAAGGGAGCAGAGGAGGTAGAGAATTTACCAGGAGGAAGGTATGTAAGTCACCTGGGTAATCGTTGGTGGGAACTCTGATTAGTGTTTCTCAGTCTCAATACTATTGACATCTGGGGTTAGATAATTCCTTGCTGTATTGGTTTATTCTGTGCATTTCAGGGTGTTTGGTATTCCCCCGTAGAACTCAAGCACAAGGTTCCAAAGCAAGAAATGTTTTGCCTCCACTTTCCAGCCTCCTACTCTGTCAGCTAGACAGCATTTAGGGACAAATCAGATACAACCTGAGAGAGGACAGGCAGAAAATAAGGTCCATGTAGGACAAAGGAAGTTGATCAGGCTGTTTATGCCTGACCTCTGTGGCTATCACCTCTGTGGCTATCTTGCTCTCATTAATATAGAAGGTGTGTGGGTGTGCGGCACATGTGCCTGATTGTGGACACCCAGGCATGGGTGTGTGTATGTGTGCAAGTGTGCATGTCTGTGCCTATAAGGAAGGGGATAAAAGGGCAGCGTCACTCTGGAGGGGACTCAAGTCGCTGTCTCCCTGCTGGCTTGTTTTGCCTGCTCACCATCAAAACCTGGAAAATGATGCCAAGGCCTCCAAAATTCTCTTTGAAATCACTAGAACCAATGGTGAACTTATCCATTCTGGGATGGTTGCAAAAACAGTCTACTATGTGGATTTTACCAAGTCAAGTAACATTCTTCTCAGGACATTGAGCAGTGGAAAGGCATGGGCCAGAGCGAGTATGTGGGACAAAGAATTAGGAAGTCCTGACTGGTGTGTGTGGGAGGCTCTGCTTTCTGTTTGTGTTTGGCAATAGCAATAGATGATCCCAGATAACATCAGCTTATGAATGACTGCGCACGCTGTGCTAAAGAGTTTAAATTCTAGAGAATGAGGACTGTAACTTGGGATTGAATTTGTTTCTGTATTTTGAGAGATAGCTGTGGCTGAGGTTTAGGGAAATTGTTGGGAGAAGGAGAATGTGCTGGTAGCTTGTGTTTTGCGGTTTTTCACTAGGCAAGAAATGAGAGGTAAGTACATGCTGTGTGTGGGGGTTATACCTAAACCATTGACGTAGGTTCTTTCTCTTTCTTCTTCCATCTTTTGTCTCTGTTGAAACAGATGTTAAAGAAAGACAGTGACATCTAAAACAAAATGGTGTGCAGTGTATGGATGGATACCTGGTGTTCAATTGCTTACCCAATCCAAAAGAAAGCAACTGTGGTTATCAAACACCAAAATATGTTATTATTACAGAAGGCAGGAAAATATAAATATACATCTTAGCCACAGTTTTTAGAGACTGCAGTAAAATTATGATGTAGCATATCTATAGTTTTCCATATGAATTCACATCACTTTGACTCCCTCTTAGCCCATGGTCTAAGAGTAATAAGTAATTCAGTGATAATATTCAAATTTAATTGAATATCACTTGACCAAATATTGAACATGCATACCTCATGATATTTTAGTTAATTATGACAACTTTATGAAGTACTTTAATTTTTATCTCCGTCTCAGATGAGAATGTTTAGGTTCATAGGGATGAGGTAACTTTTCAAGGTCTTGTGCAGTGAGTAGCAGACAAAGATTCAAATCTAAGTTTACAGAATCTAGAAACATCCACTTTTCACCACTTTACTGCTTTACCTTCCCGTTGCATCTTCTGCTCACCTGGAATAGACAGGGGAATTCTAAGGGGGTGGGAGACTTTAGGGGGAAGAGAGATGATTCAGTGGCATTGGAGGTCATCTTCCTTTTTTTTTTTTAAAGATTTATTTATTTATGCACACAAGCGAGAGGATTCACCACAGAGAGCAGGGAGCAGAACAGGCAGATAACAGAAGTACACTGCTGAGGGGAGCAGCGGGCAAGGCAGGAGAGGTCTGCCGCGCCATGTGGGTCCCCCTCCCTGGCCGGCAGCAGGGATCGAACTCATGCTGCAAGTGGCTGCGGTTTGCTTCACAGTGCGCTGCCCAACCCACTGCGCCACCAGGGGAGGCCCGGAGGTCATCTTCCTTTAATGATTGGATCAGTCCTGAAGCCATTTACAAAGAAGGGACATGGAGACAGAAGAGGCAGATATGTGGTGTGTGTGTGTCTTTGCCACTGAAATTAGGTTTTATTGAACAGCTTGATTTTATGAAGCTAAATAGCATGGCTTTTGAGGTATATTTAATAGTTTATTCTTAAAAGGAACAAAGTTTAAAACTTTTTAGGGAATTATAGCCCTTCAATAAAGAGTCTGGTTTCTGTGCAAATGACATTTTTCAAGAAGTTATGCTTTTGACCTATGCTCATCCAAACTCAAATTATTCCATAATGGTTTCATGTTCTTGCTAAGGTGTCCATATTTCTCCCTAAAGCACTAGGTAGTTATGCTCTTTCCTGAGTGATGTCTTGCCTTTTATCAACCAGACTAAGTGTGAGATAAGATGAATTGGAGCAGAGTTCATTCTCTAACTAGCTGGGGCCCTGTGAGATACAAAACTTCAGTGCAAAACATTGTTCCAGTATTGAAAGTTTACTGGCTTTGGAGCAACATGCTACTAGCACTTGCATGGAATATCTTTGAACATGCAGGAAAATATTTTAATAATTTAAATCCAAACACTCTCTATGAGAAATCCTTTATAAAACATTTTTGAGGAGTCTCCCTGTTGGCACAATGGGTTAAGCAACACACTATGAAGCAAACACAGCCACTGTAGCATGAGTTCCATCCCTGCCCCATGAGTTCGATCCCTGCCGCCAGCCGGGGAGGTGACCCACATGGTGCGGCAGACCTCTCCTGCCTCACCTGCTGCTCTCCTCAGCAGTGTGTTTCAGTTAATCTGCCTGTTCTGTTCCCCACTGTGTCTCTGATGGATCCTCTCACTACCCCCCACACCTCTGGTCTATACTCCAGTTATTGTATGCATAAATAAATTTTAAAAATATTTTTGAAATGATGCTAAATTTGGGAAACAGTTTTTCTACTCCCTTGAAGTTGAATCTGTTTCTAGTTATGTATTTTCTGGTCTCTGTACTTACAAACACCTCCCCCTACAATAATTTCGTTCCCCTCCCCCAATGCCTCCCTGAGTCTAGAATGTTCTCTCTTTGTCTGGTAAACTAATATTGAAGCCTGTCAAGACTATTTTCTGTACTATTTTTCGGTTCCTGTGCATCAGATTATAGTTTTCTACAAGTATGACTGAAGATGCTGTACACAAGCCACTTTTGTACTCTTCTGTACTCAAGTACCAGCTCACTCAACTCACTGGGCTGTGATATAGGGGTGACTCTGTGTCTAACTTGCCACATTTAACACCTTCTCAAATCCATAACATTCAAGGCAGTTGTCTCATGGATCTGTAGCTGTTTACATCTCTGTTAGACTTTGAATGGATAAAATAAAGAGTAACTTTTGTCTAGACCCATCCTTCATTTAATCTTTTAGCTTTTATGGTTTTTTTGGTTAGCTAGTTAACCAGATGTAGGTTCCAGGTTCCCTAAGAACAAACACCCCCACAACACCCCCCACCCCAACTATCTTTCTCTGTAATAGTCCTATTTACTGTCATTGAGCCTCATAATAAGAGACACCAATGGATATTTGAACACTCTTACAAAAATATTGGAGAACACCAACCCAGTAGGGAAAGGATGATATGTCTTCCTGCTTTATAGAAGGATGTGTGTGGAGAAGTCTCACAAGCACGCTGAAGCCCAGGACTCTGAGACCCACTCACCTTACACCCTAAAGCCAGCCACATTTCTTATGGAGGCATCACACGCCAATGATATTTGTTTTCCCAGCATATAGTGCTTTATTCCTCCTTATTTAGTTACCGAGTCTATAAAAACCTGAGTTTCCTGGACTAGCCTCAAGGTAGTTCAGCAGTAATTTTCAAAGTGACATTTGAAATTACAGAAAGGATTATAAGCTTAAATAAAAGTTTCGTTGTCCTCTCTGGTGCCTGGAGTCCCCTCCTGGGAACTGGGCTGGGGAGAAAAAAGAGGGATCTGACCACATGCTCTACATATGATCTCCAACCATGGAGAGCTCCTCACTGAGAGCTCCCAGGGCCAGGCTTCCCTGTCTCATGTGCTTCCTTTCTGCTTTGACTCATTCTTCTGTTTTTGTTTTTTTTTTCTCCCAACTCCCTCAACTATATATCTGTCTAGATCTAAATGCTCATCTTTTAGCAGATCATTTCCCCTTAGTTCCTGGACTTGTTCTCCTTTATGTGCTTGTTCAAGTGGGTTCTTCTTCAGGAGGACAGTGGGATCACCCCAACCTTTGTGGTTCCCCTTGGGCAGTACTTTTTTCCATATGATTCTCTCCCTTTTACACACTATACAATTCATCTATTAATTGTTTATTCATTCACTCCTCTTCCCCTCCCCAATACACTTGAGTCTAATGACAGATTTTTTGCCTATTTTGCTTATTAATGAATCCCATCTGGATTGTAATAAGTATGCAAAATTGAACAGGGAGTGATTACATGAGCTTCAGAGACCACCACACCTGCCTCCCTATTGGATGCACCCTCCTGCCCCTTGGACTAGGGTCCTACTTACTGCCCAGTCGGAGAGTCACAAAGCACTGGCCAGGGGTCTCAGTGTCTGGCCTCTGTCTTTTGGTTTCCCCAGAAGTTAATCTAGATTATTTTGGGGGGACAAAATTATATTTTATTCATTCTAGTTTTCATTCAACTAAAAATGGGTAAATTAAAGTTGTGTTTTTTGTTTTTGTTTGTTTGTTTTGCTTATTTAGGAATCACTTTTTACCCAGCTTCCTGATCAGACTTTGTTCCTTTGCAAAATGAAATTTTTCCTGACTTGGCAGCATTGACTTCTAAAGTTTCAACTTTATTTCACTAAGAGATATGCCATGTTGGAATCTGTTAAATTCCAAAATGTGCTGAGTGTTTGAGTTCAAAGGAAAATAGAACATAAACCACATGTGGTGTTAACCAATGAGCAAGGGGGCAAGTCTTAGCTTCAAATATGTCTAAATAGTTATGTATAAATACATATATGCAAATACACATGCATGTAAATATGTGCATATAAATGTCGTATAAAAAATACTTAAGTTCTCTCTCCACTCAAACATTATTCTTGGACAGCAACCTCAGTTTTGTAGAGACTATAAAGCACAGTCTCAGGAAGCACCAGTTTTCTTTTCAAGGAGAGTCATTTGAGGAGTTTGCCATTAATTACTTCTCATAAAATCCTTGTTTGGGGAAGTGGGTTGTAAGTTTAGCTGTGTTACTTTAATAGAGTGTTTGCTTCCCTTGAGATGCCATCTTTGAGGTGACGCACAGAAGTGACATGACGCCTTTTCCAAGGCACCAGCTACTGAAGTCACCAGTGGCCGGGCTCTTAGGGGCCTGTGTGCAATGCTGTGTTTCCCAAGACATTTCACTCATTGCTAATCCCTTTCTTCTGAGTTTCCTCCTCTTCTGTATCATTGGTGCAGCCTGTCTTAGTTCTTTTCCACTCTCAGCCATGCAATTTTCTGTAATTACAAACACTGCCTAAACTTCTATTACTGTGACATGAAATCTCAAGCCTGAAGACAAGATACACTTATATTGGCATGTTAACATTATCATTGAGAGCAAAAACAGTTCTAATGTTATTACTCTTGCAGACAAGGAAATAACTTCTTCCCATTTCCATCTTACTTCATGCTCTGAGCTAGCATTATTTAGTTCATTTTTTTTTGTCTCCCAGAAACTCTGCAAAATTCTGTAAGACCACTTAGCCATTTTGAGAGAAATGAATATGAAAAACAAATGTGAAGTCCCCTTCCTTCCTTTCAGGGTTTATTTGCTAAACTCTGCTAAGTTGATTCACCCTCTTTTTTCCTTGTCTTTAAGGACATATGTTTCTACATGAGACACAATGGGAGAGATGAGAAGTGTTTCTCAAGCTCAAGTCATCATCTGCTGTCACTGGCAGTAGAGTCTGGTGCATGTGGAGAGGCGGCACTGCCTGTAGCTTCCCCAGACAGCAGAGAGGACAATGGTGGTGGTGGGGTGTTCTATAAGGAAATATCACAGCGTAGGTGACTTATACAATAGAAATTGGTTTCTTATAGTTTGGAGAGCTAAAGCCAAAATCAAGATGCCTACAGATTCTGTTCCTGGTAAGGACTTGCTTCCTGGCTTGTAAACAGCCAGCCTTCTTGCTATGTCCTCTCATTGTAGGGGTGGGGAGGGGAGAGGGGGGGGGGGGGGGAGGGAAGGGGGAGTGAGAGAGAGGAGAGAGAGAGAGGAGAGANTGTAAACAGCCAGCCTTCTTGCTATGTCCTCTCATTGTAGGGGTGGGGAGGGGAGAGGGGGGGGGAGAGGGAGGGAAGGGGGAGTGAGAGAGAGGAGAGAGAGAGAGGAGAGAGAGAAAAGCTAGTGCTGGTCTCTTTTTCAGAGACTGGGTACACATTAAACAGATTTGGTGCTAGGCTGGCTAAAAGTTAAGTCATTCATATGTAGGATTATTGGGATTCTGATTACAATGTGGTATGGTCACAGGAATAAATTGCCAAGGTGGAGTTATAGGGATATCTTCACAGGAGAAGAACTCAAGGGCCTGATATCATGTAAATATGCGCATATAAATGTTGTATAAAAAATACTTAAGTTCTCTCTCCACTCAAACATTATTCTTGGACAGCAACCTCAGTTTTGTTGAGACTATAAAGCACAGTCTTGCTAGAAGGATGGAAAGTATGGGTTTTAGATTATAATGGGAAATATTGGGAAAACAGACAGTAGTCAGTTACTAACTCTTTGGGTATGGAAGGATAGGTGGAGTCCAGTGAGCATGGGAGATGACTGCAAAGGAAGGCAAAGTATCTTATGGGCTGACTCAGTGCTGGGAGTTTCTTTGGGGAAAGGAAGGAGAATGTTCTGGAAATGATAATGTAGACCATGAGAGCACTCCTCCAATTCAGATCCCAGAGCACACGGGGAGTGAGAAACAAATAGTTGTTGCTGGAGAAGGCCAGAAGGAACAGGCATCCTTCAATCAAGAATGCTGATGGCACTTTGAGAGAGGATGTTGAGGTGAAGGGAGAAGGATTGGTGGGCACAGTGAGTGAAAAGATATAAGGAATTAGGGGGTGGGAGTTGAGATCAGAAAAGGCAGTTTGTGGAGCTAAATGAAGATTAACATTTAGGAAAATTTGACCTTGGATTTATAAGTTTATACGGTAACTGGCATGAAGCAGAATAAACTGTGCCACTATGTTAGTCCAGTGACAGAGTGGTGAAGATGCTGTGTGGATAGAGAGGAGGGAAGGGGCAGAGCAGCCTGGCAGAAGCAGGACTTTCTCTGACCACTCTTTAGAGGCCTGCATAGTTAGACCTTCATTCTCTTGGATTTAGTCCTGTTGGCATTCCTTTCAATGGTGGCTCTGCCCCACTCCCCCTCCACCATGGTGCTGCATATGTCCTGAGTAGTTAGCACAGTGCTGAGTGAGCCAAGAATGCCAGCAGAGAACGATGTGGGTAAACTCCAGCCAACGGGGAAAAGTGGCTATAAAGCTGATTCCAGTGCATAAAGGAGAGTAGGAGAACATTTTATGCAAAAGAAGTATAGAGCAGAGGTTTGAGGTATTTTAAGCAAGTTACAGATATAGGAGAGGCACGTCTTTTTCTGGGAGGACTCTACTTTGGTCTTTGTTGTTGTTGCTGGTTTTTTTATTGACCAAAAACAAGGTGGAAAACAACTGCTCTAACCGAAGGACCTCATTTATCCATAAGTACTTTCTGTGGAAGAGGAGAAAGAGTTGGAAGAAAGGCACATTTGGCAAAGCCCAGATTGATGCCTCTTAACACCTCATGACCTTTTACTGGAGTGAGTATCTCTGGGATTTTTCCAGACAACTGAAGAGTTTCCTTTGGCTTCATGGGTATTCTTAGAAGCTAACAGGCTTCCTGCACCTTTTCCAGGGTTTTAAATGATCTTTGTAATGGATTTCTAACAGTGGAACTTCTGCTATTTCTCTTGATGAGTCAATGAGTTAGAGGGTAAGTGGTTTGATGTAGACCTTGGCACTGTTCTCAGTTAAGAACAGTGGATTTTGAAGGGTTCGGGGAAGGTTTAGGGATTAAGTTAACCAGTCTTCACTTTATTCCCTTCCCTCAAATCCTCTGTAATTTGTTTGGGGATGGCAGAGAAGTTAGTTTGTTGTGGCTACAGTCAGCTGAAGTTTATGACCATTTCAGGTGTGCTGAACTAGGGTGCTGGGCAATTATGTATTGATACATTGTGAACCCAAGGCCCTAAAGATATGGAGATGTGGGTGGTCAGTGCAGAGGAGAGGCAGGTTTCAAATTAGGTCTTTCAAAAAGTGTGAGGTGCAGTAATGCCCCCCTCCCCAACCCAAAGTTTAGCTTTTCTGGGTTTCCATTACTTGTGATAGTATCTGTTCAAGATAATAATATGAGATAAAGATGTACATTCATATGACTTTAATCACAGTATTGTAATTTATCTATTTTTGTGAGTTGTTGTTACTCTCTTGCTATGCTTGATTTATAAATTATTTTATCTTAGGGAATGTATGTTTAGAAAAAGACACAGTGTATTCATATATAGTGAGGATTCTGTATCATCTGGTTTCAGGCATGTTCTGGAGTCTTGGAACCTTCCCCCTGTGGGTAAGAGGAGACTATTATGTAATTACTTGACTCTACCTTTTCACTATGCAGGAAACTCATTTCTTCTCATTTTTGTATCAGTTATTCCTGGGGATGAAAAATTTGGAAATGGTGGGATTTTGGTATACCAAAGGAAATGATAACTTATGGTTGAATAATGAGTCTTTGCTTTTGACTCTTTTCTGTTTAAAGAAGTAAGAAGAATGGTTGAAAGGTGCTTTTAAGTATGCCACATGACCATCACCCATATGTAAATTAAAATTCATAAATTTGTTAAGGGCAGTTTGCTGAAATTGGCTTGATTCTGAAACAAAATGTAAACCTTCTGAAAAAACAGCTAACAAATTTAAAAGCCATTATTTGGGGGTTTTAATATGAAAAAAACATTTGTCAGTAACTTCATATATTTTCTTTTTAAAAAACTATTTTGGAAACTGTAAAAATTAATGAATTATACTTGTTATAATCTATTGGAATTACAGTATTTACTTAAACATAAATGAAAACATGAGTTAGAAAGGTATTATTTCCTATATCTGATTATTTTACTATATATTTGAGTATGTACATGTGTGTATAGCTATGTATATATGTATGTGTTGTACACCAAACACACACACACACTTTTAAATCCTTAAGAGCATTTTAAAATCTTGCCATTGTTGTCACAGTACTAATGTCATCCACATGGATTATTTGCTCAGACTGATGGTCAGAGATTGACCTAGAAGACTGAAACCATTTGGGTTCTTGACCCAACTTTTCAGTAACCTGAAGAAGGAAATTATCAATGTGCCTCAGATTCTTCATTTGTTTTAAAATCTTGTGCCAAAAGTAAACAAATAAGATGATAATGCCATTTATACTGTCTTTGAGGATATGATAATATGGCCAAATTTTAAGAGGCTAACTGAAGAATTTGATTAATATGGAAAAAGAGCTTTCTGAGGGAGATTGCTATCATTAGGTGATCCCAGATGCCCTTTGTGTCAGCATTGAGGTTACACTGGCACATTTATGTGACAGGAAGACAGACCTGGGGGTCTTCCTACCACCCTTCTCTAGCTCTTGGAGATGTTCAAACACTTGCTTTTTTTTTTTTTGCTTATTCCTACAGGAGCTGATCAAGTTCAGCCAGCCCATTGACAATGACTCTCCAAATTCTTCTTTCCAAGTTTCCCTTATAAATTGTTTTCTGTATAAATGTAATTTCTTTTATTCAACTTCCCAGGTATCCTTGGAAGGGATGACAAGAACAGGAAGACTCTATGTTGCTATGCTGTATGTTGTCTGTACCTGTCTTTTCTGGGAGTTCACCAGTGCACACATTCTACCTGGTCACAGTCTAGGTGGCCAATGAGATGTTGAAGAGTTTTAAGATGTAGGTTGATTTCCATGAATTTCCCATCTATTTGGAAAAATAATGTTAACCGAGAAGATATAACAAACCTTAATTGTTGAACTGTACATAATGTATGAAAGGTAGGAGAGCTTTTGTAATAGACTCACCCATTTCTTATTTATCATTTAATATTCACCAGTCTCATGAGGGAGGCATTGACTTACTGATGCTAAAACCCAAACTTAGAGATGTGGATAATTTTCCTCATGACCATCAGGTGGTAAATGGAAAAATAGGCATGACACAAAAATCTAGATGGAAGCATTCTATTAAGAATAAAATTAATGGTGAAAGTTCAGGAGCAAAATATTTCCCTTTTGTGGGAGATAGAAATGATTTCCTGAGATGCTACCAACAACTCAGAATATAACAAATGATGGAATATTGCTGTCCAAGATAATAGTTTCTAGAATAATGTAAAAAATATATATTCTAATAACACTCTAACATCAATCACCAGATTTCATTTTTTCAGGTCAATGAACCAGAAATTAGTAAGTCTTCACTGAGTCCTAAAATAATGACATGCTCAGGCTTGGAAACTTGCAGGAACACCCAGAGTCAGCCCAATATACTTTCACAGCCCAGAATTGTATCCTCCACTAGTAATTCTGCTTCTTCTCTAGAGAAGTTGACTAAGATCTTAGCCCTGACAGTTCCAAAACGTTCCCAAAGGAGCCCACCTGCTTAAGATATCAGGAGAATGAAGGGTGCTGGGTGGATGATTGTGAGGGCTCTGAAAACACAGATTACTCTGATTAATATTTAATGGTAGTACAAGACAAAATTACAAGTAAGGAGTTGCTTGTTCTGGAATGAAGAAATTTCCTCTGGGAGAAAAAGAAACAACTGATCTCTGGTTCTAAAACATGACTGCATCCATGGTCACATAAAAACCAGGAAATTTTACCACCTCTGCACATAAGGATAATTATACTCAGATGGTTGTAACTATTAATTATAATTTATGTGTAAGATACTTCATAGTTGACGATAAATAGTAGCTTTTATGGGAAAATATTTCCTACAAGGAACTAAATGCTTATGAGACATTTACTAGGTGCTAATACCTATAGAAATATTATACTTGACTTTGAACCTCTTTGACCCTGCAGGTTAAATACCCAGATGCAATAACATGATGTCTGCTGAGGCTTCCTGCTGCTTTTAGGTGTTGTGTACTGATTTATATGTTCTCTGCTTCAGAATAGAACTTTATCTCTATAATATAATGTTTGTTTCCTTCATAGTCTTATATTTGAATAACTTGTACCCCTGTGGCAGTTTGTGCCACTATGATTGTTCCAAGGTTTGTTGTCAAGGCTTCAACAACACTTTTTTTTTTTTAACCATAACATCCTGGTACAGAAACTCTTCTTCCATATAACTCTCTGAAATATCACAATTAACTGCTTAATTATTGTTTTCAAAAACATATAGTAATTCTTTATTGAAAAGTTAAGAGTATAAAGATACTGCATTCTTATGGAAAGTGAAGCCGTACAAAACATTTTATAGAAAGGCAAACAAGCTTGAAATGCACATCTGTTGCAAATCATACTTGAATGAGTGGCCACTTCATATACTTTAATTTTCTCAACTTTTCTCCCCAGCTCAAAACATCAACTCACTTTAACTTTTCATAGTTTATATTTCTGATCAAATCCTCTTCATGTCCAAATAATATTTTAGTGTATCAACTCCTTCCAGTCATGGAGAAAACAAACATTTCCTTATTCCAAGTTATTCTTAGAAACATTTTTCTTTTTTCCTTCAAACTCCTTCTCCACAATTCGATTTATTATTGCCAAATCATACATCACAAAGATAAAACTGATTCCACCATGATTTTTCACTGTATGAATGACCTAAACTTTTTTTTTCAATTACTTTCCTCTTTTATAATTTTGGTTCTATAATCTATTGATTGCTTTCATTTCTCAGGCAGAAATAATTTGCCCCTCACACACAAGACTTTTTTTTTTCACTTAATATTTTTGTTGAAATACATTCGACATATATAGCTTTATGTAATTTTAAAGTTAATTTGGTCCATTTGTGTATTGTAATATGATTGTTATATAGTGGTAATTAGTAAATAAGTCTTAGAAATTAGATACATAGGACTTTGAGGTCATTTGAACCAAGACTTACATTATTCAAACAGGCACAAATACCTTCTGTTCTAAGTGGAACTTTACTCTTCATCCCAACCCCCCCAAATTATCAATAGTAAAACTTGATTTGAGTAGCATTTAATGATAATAATACTCCAGTCATACAAAGTTTTTTTTCCCTCACAAGCAAATACAAATTGTCAATGGAAACAACACTTATCTTAGGAGAAGAAATTAAATGAAGTCCATCTTTGGGTTGAAAAGTATTTTGTTACAGGCAATAGAGGATCTCTATTGGAAATAGAGGCTCTCAAGACAAATGTGGAACAAGCATTAGGAGAGAATAATTTTGTGCTTGAAATCTTTGAGACAGCTGATATCATGTGAAAAGAGACTTGTATTATCTTTTAATAGTATAATTCTGAAGAATAAAATATAGCAGAAGATAAGTGTTAGTGATGAATTTCAAACACAGTACAATGGGCTAAATTAGAAAGAATGTGTAAAAAGGGATTTATGGAAGATAAGGAAACAACAGATAAAAGCAGAATTCAGTCTTGAATGGAGTTTTCCAGTCTTCCAATGATCAGTGGAAACCATAAGACTTCATAATTATAACAAATATACTGAGCATTACAGTGATTTTCTTTTACTATGTATGCCATTCTTCAAATTCTCACATCATACAGTCTAATTGGGAAGATATAACTATGCACACTCTGATTAGAAGGGTCTTTTGTGTTGTTTAATCCTGAGGCCACCTGTTTCTAGGGGTGACAATATCTAACTATGCTATGGTCACATCATCCCTTTATATGACCTTGAACTTACTGTCATGTACGTTACATCACACCCATAGCAAAGTTCTAGTGCCATTCTCAACAAAATGGTAGTTATTAGAGGGGAAGGAGAAGAGGATGAGAAGAACTGGTATAGGAAATCATCTTGGCATGGATATTAAGTAGCTGGTGTAAAAAGATCCTTGAAAAGTTATTAACCATGAGTATCATATTTTGTACCTACAAATAGTAGGTACCATAGGTACTCAAGATATACTTATCAACTGAAAAAACAAATTTTACCCATTTGTGGTATAAAAATAACATCTAATAATGCTTTGATATTTTCAGCTCTGTCTTGTACGACTATCTTTGCTCACTAGTATTACTGTGCTTTTGAAAAACAATGAGCTAAATTAATGAGTAAAGTGAGTATAATTATACATTATTTGGAAGTATGACTTTGTACTGTTCATTCAATACATGTTTATATGTTGTAACTTCAACTTTTATTTTCTCACCAAATACACAAGACCAGTCTCAGTTTACCAAGGAGGAAGCCATGAAAATAATCATGTCATTTCCCCAGCAACTAGAAACTCCCCCATCACAGATTTTCTTCAATTCAGCTTACATATCTTCACATTTTTCTTCTTCTTATCTTTTAAGTGGGGATGCAGTTTTAGAATAATGGTTGCCAATAATGGATAGTGGCACAAATAAGAAGACCATTTACATAGGTAATTGGAATGTTATTACATTTTCTATTCTGTGTTCTCAAATAATTGATTTGAATACTTAATGGTTAAATAACTTTAATTATTTTTAGTAACTTTGTGAATTAAGAATATAAGACCCATAGATTTTTGGAATTTGATTAATTAGTAAGATAGAATTCTTTCTTTGGTCAATAAAACAATCCTTTTCATTTATTAGAAATACACAATAGTTATCTCTGCATATAGAGATATATGTGAAATGTTCACATTGCATTTGAAATATTCATTTATATTGTTGTTAGATTTTAAAATGGCCTGTGTTTAGGCAAAAAAATTAGAGACAAAGCTAGTGATGATGGGTGATGTTCTCAGAATACCTCTATTTATAGAAGACAAGGAGTCTTATTTCCAAAGTTAAAAAAAATAATCTATGTGGGCCTCCCTGGTGGCGCAGTGGGTTAAGCAACGCACTATGAAACAAACCGCAGCCACTGCAGCACAAGTTCGATCCCTGCTGCCGGCCAGGGTGGGG
>JAGFMF010011791.1:862785-873349 GCA_019455555.1 Galemys pyrenaicus | reverse complement strand
GGCACAGCAGGAGAGGTCTGCCATGCCATGTGGGTCCCCTCCCTGGCCGGCAGCAGGGATCAAACTCATGCTGCAGTGGCTGTGGTTTGCTTCACAGTGTGTTGCTTAACCCACTGCGCCACCAGGGAGGCCCAGAGAGATTGTGCTTCTATGCGATTCCCTTGGACCTCATACTTTTCACTACAGAAGAACTAGACAAATGCTGACTGTACAATGGCTACCATCAGCTGAATTCTGAGCACAGCTCTGGATGGGAAATAGCAGCTTGACTAGAATATAAATGTAGTGTGTGCATGTGACTGTGTCTGTGTGTGTGTATACATTGTTTATGTTTCAGAAGATGAGGTCTAACCTTTGTAGTTTTACTGCCAACTAGTTGTAGGGGAAAGTAACTGCTTGTTACTTTCTTTGGGAATTTTCCCCAAACATTGTATTCTAATTTTCAACACTTATCAAACTGCATTTTGGGTTATTATTAAATTCTCCCCTGCCCTAAATATTTCTTCACTATGAATATCTTCCAAAAAATGTTCGCAATAGTTCTCAGGATTGTAAATGCAACCTGTGTATCTCATCATAGGAACTCATTGCCAGAACTGTCCTTCTGCTCAATGACACTGCTATTTTCAGGAACTGTGTTACAATCCTTTCCCAACTGCCTTCCTGCTATTAAATGTACAGTACACAACAAGGAGCACATTCCTCTAATGTGTTCTCCAAAAAGTAACTTTGAGCAGGGCACATCAAAAGCAAAACAAGTTTGGCAATCTCAATGCAACATCTGTTCAGGGATTTTTTCCCCCCCATACCATGAGGGGAAAAAGAGAGAAACAAATGTATACTACATGGCACATTAAAAAAAAATCAAAGAAAGCTGTTGTGTGAAAGAGGAATAAAAGGAAACCCAACATAGAACAAAATACATGAAATTATATACTATACCCCAAAGACAAATTCACCCTTCATTTATATTCTGACCGTGTGGGAGAAGTCCAGGTGGTGACAGAGAAATGAGGTGAATTACAATATTTTCCTTGGGTCCCCCTGTCCTCAGTAAGCCTCAGTTACCATTGGGCAAATGATTTTCTCCAAGTACATCTGAGCAGTCATATATTTTCATTATTCTGCACTTTGCTTCAATGGCCCAACTGTAGCTACATCACAGTGTGTGCCTGCTGTGAGGTTCACTGCAGCCCCGGCTTGTTGGGAGAGGTTTCTGCTGATGCTCTTGGCAAGCACGGCAGTCACGTCCACGCAGCCCAGTGCTTTTAAGTTAACATTAGGTCTTTTGTGTTCAGATACTTTTCTCTACAGCTCTTCGTTATCCTCACGTGCAGATAAATTAAAACCATTAAAGGGGAGCATGTTTTTCAGGCAAATAAGCCCATGAAGAAGATGGTTTGATGCCCACTTTTCTGGTCTGTGTTCTGAGGGCACTGGTGTCTCCCTTTAAATACACCAGTGACTCCAGGTTGCTCATGCTCTCTTATATCTGAAACTTTCTGAGGACACCCTTGACTATTTGTAAGTCCTCTCTACCCCTGTACCCCACTCCACATCACCATTCCAGAGTCTGTAAGTCAGGGAAGGAGGTGAAAAGGGAAGAGCCACAGAGGTGGAAGTAGCTTCTCTTTTCTAGCAGATTAGACATCCATCCATCCAGAGGAAAAGATCTGGTCACCTCAATAGCTGCCTAACTTATCCACGAATTCTAGTCTCCATTCCTCCATCATTGTTTTACTTCACACCTTTAGTGTGAAGTACCTGGCCAACTGAAGTGCTCTGAAGATGCTGGCTACCTCTGGTCTGTGTCCTCCCATAGGATCCAGACTTCTAAGGAAATTATCATCCCGAAACTGGGACCTCACCACGTACCTCTCTTGAATTAAAGTCTCTGGGATTTCTCCACTGCTGGGAGAATAGGAGTTTTTGAGTCAAACTTGATCTTGAATCCAGTTTTGTGTGTGTGTTGGTTGTGGTTAATCTCCAGCTTATTCACACACCTGAGCCTTGGTCTTCTCATCTGTAAAATGGGAAAATCATTCCTTTCTCATGATTTGTGAGACTTAAGATCAATTCAGCAGATACCCAAAAATGGCTATATCATTAAGCCCTTTAAATTGCTTCTCATTTTGAACTGTACTCTCTTATAATCTCTACTCACAGTCCTAGAATCATTCAAACTCATTCTTTAGCAACAAATGAACTAACCTCCTAAAAGAATTATTTTCTCTAGTATGATGATCATTTTTATCCTTTTTCTCCTTTATTCAATCCTCCAATCTTTCCTGTCCCTCCTTCACCCACATTCAACTCCTGACCTCCGTTTTTCATTGAGAAAATAAGACGCTTCATTGAGAAAAAATTGAGGAACATCCACTGAGAAAATAGATGTTTCACTAGAGTAAAAACACTTTTCTCTTTCTGTCCAAACTACAAATATGCTTTTCCATGTGCACTGATTTTGCATTTAACCTCCTATTTTGTGAAGGTATTACCCCGAGCCTTTGGAATATAAGCTTTTTCTCATCTCATCTTTGCTTTTCCAAAGACCAACCTTTACACTTGCCTCATATTAGTCTTTGCTGGATCTTTTTCAGCAATATGAAAATATGCTCTACCACCTACTGTTTAAGACAAATTCATAGACTGCACATAGCCCTCAACCTTGAATTCTGTGCTGTGTGTCATCCACTCACCATCCACCAGTCCTCACCTCTTTGCTATTTCCTCCTCAGTCCTCTCTGTTTTAATATTTTTCAATTAAAATCTGAAATGTGTAATGTATGGCAGGCTTTGGATACCAAAGTGAAATGTTCTGCCTCTGTCCTCCAAGTCCCCTCAGCTTATTAATAAAGCAGATGGGACTGATTATAATGAATAATATTCTGTTCTGTATGGATAAAAATGCCCTTGAATCACTGAAGGCTCATGTATTATTTTACCAGGTTTCTCACATTTCAAATTCAGATATAACTGGCATATAACAATTGTATAAATTTAAGATGTACAGCATGTTAATTTGATACTCTCATATTGCAATATTATTACCATTGTGGCATTAGCTAATACTACATGATTGTGTCATATTATTATTTTTTTTCTGGTGGTAGAGATAATTAAATCTATTCTTAATTTGTTTTTTATTTCACTAAAGCCATTCTTTCCTGATCAACAAAAACTTCATGTTGCTTAATTTAGTGGGCTCTTTGTCTTCCTGTTACCAGTTACCAGCCTGATATCTCTGAAATATTCTCTGATTTTATGACTGACACCAAATTATCCTGAATTTTAATCTATCTAAATAGTGGCCCCTTCTCTTGCTTCTTGTCTTGTCTTCCTCCTATAGTATCTCTCCTGATTCTCCAAATCTCCTTGCCATAGAATTTTTAATTTTTTCTCTATATGGTGTCCTCATCTATTCCTGTGTATTTACATACATTGCCCATGACTTTAAGTATTATTTTCTGTCAAAATTGAACTCCTGGTCTGTCTTATATATCCCACTACCTCTCTAATGATCGTTCCTTAAAAACATAGAACAACCTTTCAATATCTCTGAAATGGAATTCTTAATTCCTATCTTCCCTTCAACAAGCCCACTACTTTCTGTAGCTTAAATCAAAATCATCAATATCTAGAATGTTTTACCAGGGATAAAACTAGACATAATTTTTTAATTTATTCCCCCAAGTCAGTGCTTTACATCCAATTCATCAAGTTCTGTCTTTTCCAGCTTTAAAATAGATACAGAATTCATTCCCATCTTTCTGTCTCTCCTACCTCCCATGCTAATCCTCATCTCAATCACATTTTCCTTTCACAACTGGTCTGCCTGCTGATGCTCTCATTCTTCTTGCTCCTTCTGTATAATGCATTCCCAAAACAGCAGTCAATGTAATATTTTCCCTTCACCACCAGAAGTTTCCATGTACTCTCTTTATTTATAGTTATCACCTTGTAGTAAGAATACTTAATGTGAGATTTTCTCTCTTGGTCAATTTTTAAGTGTACAGTATGGTATTGTTAACCACAGATACTGTGCTATATGATAGATCTCTAGGACTTTTTCATCCTGCATAACTGTAATTTACATTTTGACCAGTACTTGCAATATTTTAAAATGTAATATTTTAAAAGTATAAATTACATTACAAACCATGATCCTCTTCCACATTCAAAGGTTTCCCATTTTCTTCATAATAAAATCTAAGATTTAAAATTTCTATTATGATCCAGATCTTGCTTTTCTCTTTGTCTTATTCCATACTCTCTTCCTCCTTAATGTCCTCTAGATATATATCTGCTGTCCTCCTCTTATCTCTTTATACTTTCCAGTTTGATTCCTTCCCCAGAGACTTTACTTTTATTGGGTTTACCCAATGGGAAATACAGGTCTCTGAGAAATAATTTTCCCTGATTTCTCATGTTTTCTTTTACACCTTGTCTCTGAAGCACTGTCTGTCTTCTCAAGGATGTCTTTATAGCCTTGGAAGATCATTCCCTCCGTAGCAAAAATATATATATATATTTCTTGTTCAACATGATAAAGATAATATAGTCTCCTTTGGCCAAGGTCAAGAAAGCTTTCTTGCAGCATTTTATAAAAGATAAAAGAGTTCTGTAATGCCAGCTCACTATGTGAGCAGTGTCCTCCTGTACCATCTTCAAGGTCTCCAGGGGATGGGAGGGGCAAGAGGAATGTACCTGAGCATGAAACTCAAATTGCTTGCAGTACAAATCTGCTGAGGAATATCAGGTCTTCTGCCAGCATCAATCAACTGTGGCTACCTTAAAACCTGTTGACTACAAATAGGATAAATCCTGAATTCTTCATAGTGCTTGATAGGTTCTGACAAACAATTTTAAAAAGTTACAGAAACGTTATTTACTTTAATAAAACAATCATTCTAGGGTGGTTCTAGGAACACATTTTGGTTCCAATATTTAATGATTTGTAAGAGCTCCCCAGTATTCCTCACCTTATGTCAAGTATGTACATCCACACTTCCCAATAGTGTGTGTTAAACATGTATGTTCATATATGTCTAGGAAGATATGTCAAAAAAGACAATCAACTGCTTTTCAGAATTGTCTGTAAAGTATGAAGATCCCATATATAATGAAGTGCCAGCATAGTAAAAGGTTTGTCATATACTTTTCTATTCGTTTTGCATTGGTATCTGCAGAAGGTCCTGTTCCGTGTTATCATAAGATCAAAATATGTACTCTCTATATAGTGGTATCAAGTAGGTCATGAAAATATATGCATTCATATATTTCTGTTTTCAATGTAAATTGTTTTGAAAGTATAATTGGCTCTTATGTATATCTTTAAAGTTGTTTTTAAATTGTAATATGTTTTATGATAATTTTGCCTTTACAGGAAAATTACAGCTTTCATTTCAGGCATTCAGAAAAAAACTTTTAAGTATAGTCATAACTAAATAGGAAATTTGCAACTGTAATAAATAGAACTCTTATTACATTATTCCTTTGGAATTGATTGTACACAAATATTTCAATATACACTTACAAGTTGAGTTCAGTCAGAATTCATAAAAGAATGAATTTTTCTCATTCTTTTCAGTCTACCTCATCTCTAAGACTCATCATTTCACTATGAGAATAAATGACTAATTTTTTATTTCTCTGAGTATCCATGAGGGTTAGGTATGTTGTGTTTAATAATGTATAAAACAAATATAAGCAAGATAAAATGGGTTAAGCAAAACAGATGTCTGTTCCCATGAGTAGTGTGGTTGCTATATAATCATCAGCTACTCAGATTATTTACTATTTGCCTCTCTCAGCAGGTAACTCTCTTTCTTAAAGTTACCTCATGGAACAAGATGGTGTCTGGAATTCTTGAGAGCATGTTCCCATTTTAAGGATTCAGGGGGAGAGGCGGAGTCATTGCCTTCTAAAGAGACTTTCTTGGAATTCTCAAAGGACATTTGTTCATATGCTGTTAACCAGAGTTTGGTTACTTGAGGTTGCTATAACAACATACCATAGTCTGAGATGGTCAAATACATACATTTGTTTGTACAGTTCCATAGGCTAGAAAGTGCAAGACCAAGGTGCTAGAAGACTGAGTGTCTGGTAAGAGACAATTCCAGGTTTATAGACAGCTGTTTTCTCACTATGTCCTCACATAGTAGAAGGAATGAAGGAACTCTATGGATTGTTTTCTTTTTTTAGTGAATAATAACCCCATTTTTGAAAGCTCAATTATCATCACCTAATCATCACCTTCCTAAAACACCACCTTGTGATAGCATAACATTGGGGGTGATGACAGGGAGTTGGTGAGTTTGAGAGACAAACATTTAGCCTTTTAACATATGGCTACTGCAGTCAAAAAAGGCTGGGAAATGATTATTCTGGGAGAGGGTTGTATTCAGCTAAAAACTGGTTCTATTACTCAAGTAGGGAATTATCAATCCCAACCACAAAATACAACTTAATTCTTAGTTCTCTTGGCTGATCACAATTAGCTTTCACTTGATTATTACCATCACTAAAAAAAACCCCACAAAAACTATAAGCTCTTTAGGGGAAGGAATTGTGTATTACTTTTTCTACTTCCCAGCATCTAGTAACATCCCCTCATGTGATTCATCCCCAATCAATATATGTTGATTTTAATAGTAGTAGTTATTGAATAACAGGCTACTTGGTACCAACTCTCAGAAAAAGCATCTTAAATTGCCTTTAGTAAACTGTATCATTTTCATGAGAAAATTGTGACTATACTTTATATGTTTAAAACTTTATTTAAAGCATATTTTATTCAGAGACATCATTTACTAAAATCTAAAATGAAGTTTTGAATGGAAGCACATAAATTTATACTCATTAATTCTTTAATTAGGTGACTCCATCACTCATAAAATATTTACTAAACATTTTTTCTTGCAGTGTGCTATGGCAGGTATTTGACATAAAAAACATATAAATGTATGCTTTCAAAGAACTCACAATCTAGTGGGCAGCTATTGAATGTCATTACCTGTTATATACCTTACAAGTGGCACCAAATTTCAGTACCTTTACATTCTGATGTGAGTAATTTTCTTTTGTAATATTTTCCTTTGATTGTCACCACTGAAAAATTAATGACCGCTTGGGCAAAGAGAGAGAGAGGATTAATCCACTCTATTGAAAATTCCAATCCAGGGAAGAACTGAGATAAATGGACAGAGTTTAATTATAAAATAAAGACTTTTACAAAAACTCCTTTACCCATAATTTCTTCTGTGAGGTTGTCTAATTTTATTTTTACTCCCATGTAAGATTTCTCCCAAAAGGATATTCTTTAAAGTCTAATAAGTCTGC
The DNA here is from genome assembly GCA_019455555.1 of Galemys pyrenaicus. Lineage (NCBI taxonomy): Eukaryota > Metazoa > Chordata > Mammalia > Eulipotyphla > Talpidae > Galemys > Galemys pyrenaicus. Next base: position 866,008 of record JAGFMF010011791.1, on the reverse strand, counting down.
TTTAGCATCTTTAAAGACTTTATATAAATGTATTTTCTATTTTTTCAGGATAACATTAACAATACTATTGTTCCAAATCACTTATATGACATTTTTTTCTTTTTGAAAACAGGTTATCATTCTGTAGCAATGCTAATTTGGTCTCATTGTGGATGCTTACTGATATCCATATCCATATATATTCACTAATAACTCTTGGAGGGGATGCTACTCGATTCCAAGCACTCATTTCCCCAGTTGCTAAGACTGTTATTTTCAATGGTTCAAAGCTGAGTCCTTACCCAGTATTGCCTGTAGCTGAAAGGAGCAACACCACAGACATTGCATGTACTCATGACACACTTCATAATATAAAAGATAAGAAGAGCTACCTGTGAAATATTCTGCATGGGCTGAGTTCTATATTATATTTTTTCTATAGTAATAGTGCAATGGTAAGAGTTTCAACAGTATTGATTTGGAGTGGGGAGAATGCAATTGAAGAGAATGCAATGGGTTTTTGGGTTAGACTTGAGGCATTTAGGATAGTTAGTAATAATAGGACCTATGGTCTATTGCTGAGTGCTATTGATATATTGGAGAACAAAAGTTGAACACTGTGGATACTCATTTGAGTATGAGTTTGAAATGCACATAGCTTCCTTGGAAACATAAAAAAGATTTTATTTTTGGAATTCAAAGAAAAAGCTGAGGATCAGTACCAGAACTTAATTATAAGTGTACCAGGACTCTGGAGAGGGTTAAATTCTCAATCTCAGAAAATCTACTATGCTAAGGATGACACTTGAGATGGGAGACAATTGTCAATGCACTTGACAACCTTACATCCCTCTTTTATTGACTGCTCAAGATATACAGAATTAGTCAACCCTTCCTTGATAAAGGTTAGCACTCTTGTTAACTTGTCTGAAGATTATGCAAAGACCTAAACCTTACAAGAAAACATGTGTCTTTTCTGTTCTCTGCCAGGATCTACCATCATCTCTCCCTTAGTAACTAACAACAGCAGAAGTAGTAGTTTGCTCCACTATCATTCTTTTCTAATTTTCTACAGGAAGAGAAACATTTGAATCTTGGAGGACTCATTCCTCGATAAGGTCAATGGATTTATGAAACAAGTGGTAATTAATATTGCAAGGGATGGACTGTAGGGGGTGATGTATCACTCTGTTAAAATCTCACTCCCTCTGTCTCCTCTACTCCCTGCCCCCACCATTCCTTTTCCAGTTAGGCATGATGACTGCTGAAAATTAAAATTTGAGTCCCTCTTGATGACTTGCTCTCATTCAAAGGACCTACTTGTAAGATTTTGTCCCCTCCCAAATGGAATGACTGCTTTATGCAATGACTACTTTAGGAAAGGATCAAAATTTTGGCTTGTTTTGTCAATGAGATATAACTTTAAGGACTATCCTGGCTCCAGTTTTCTGTGGGATCAGTGGAAGCATTTCTGGGGACTTAATCTCAATTCACATTCTTTCCCTGCCTATCCTTGTCCCTTTACCCCATTCACAGATATTGCTTCCGAGAACACTCCTGAATAAAATTCTTTCACACAAATCTCCATTTCTGAGTCTTCTGGGGAATCCCAAGGATAGCACTCTCTGGTATCTCTTTTAGCTTTTGTATAACACCTCATTATCTTTCCTATTTAATCTCATAGCTAGTGATAGTTCATTATTCTACTTTATAATATATATCTTTGTTGAAAATTAAGCATGGACAATGCATGATCTTCTGTAATTTATATCTTACTCCATTGTATATTTGTGGTTCAATACTTCCCCTTAGTTCACTGGCTAATCCTATGGGAAATATTTTTATCTGATTTCTCCTTTTCTGAAGAACCCTCATTTATTATAGTACCATTATATTATCCATTAGGATTATCTATCATTTTCTAATAAATGTGGCATTCAAGTTCCTTCAATTTTATCCTACAGAACAGATTTTTTAAATTCATGCAGAGATATTACTCTTCTGCTTCAGTGCAGGTTTCATTAAATGAATAAATCAAAAATGTCTTTTTGTGAGATAGAGCAAATCGAGTAACTAAAATATTGCTTTTCATAGGACTGACAAGTTTCCCATCCATTGTCTTGATCAACTCCCACCTAAGAATGGTCTCATGCAATTTAAAGTTTACACATCACCTTTTTATGTGTCTGTCAGTCCAAATAAGACCTTTTGAACATCTAACTTGTTATGCAAGACATAAGATTGCTTATGCCTCCCAAGCTCATAATACTGGAAAATAATACTTATTAGCTATGTTAACTTAAAAGGAAAGAAAAATGCTTAGGATCTTTCATAGTTGTTACCCAGGGGGATATCTGTACCAGAAGTCTGCAAATGTCATGGAGAGTACTATAAATGGGAAAGCATCACTCCTATTCTGAGCTGTACATTTTTGCATTGGTCTGAAATGGTTGTATTAATTTGCTAAAACACCCTAATAACTAGGTATCACAGACAGTGTGGTTTAATCAACAAAGTTGATTTTATCACACACACAATTTTGTGTGCTTGATTTCTGTGGTCAAAGTGTCAGTATGGTTGGTATCTTCCCAGACCTCACTCCTTGGCTCACAGATGACTGTCATTCTCTGGTGTCCTTACATGTTCTCCTTACTTATGGATGTCTATGTCCTAATCTCCATTTTGATAATGCAACCAGTAATATTTGGTTAATACCTATCCTAATGATCTTGCTTTAACTCAATGAGCTCTTGAAAGACCATCTTCAAATATAGCCACATCCTTGATGGAGACAGGAGTCAGCTTGTTACATGGGGAGAAGGAACACCTCATTTTTCCAACTAATAAGAAGCAAAACAAAGAATCTCCAGATCCTAGGACAGTGCTAGGGAGTCTACATACTAAAGGCCAAGGTCTGCAAGTTGAGATAACTGGGAATAGTGCTAGTATTATCCAAAAGCCCTGATTTATTTCTGCAAAACATCTTGGTCTCATGGAAATGTCTGTTGCTGGGAATCAGGTAAAGGAAAAAAGAAAATTCCCACAGAGAGCTGAAGCTGTACATGAATTTGTTTCCCTTCACACCTATTTTATAACAGGCATTATTGAAGTTCTTTGTTCTTTTTTTTTTTTGAGGAAGATTTAAAACTTTATTTTTTTTATTAAAATATTTTAAAATTTACATATACTTGCCATTAATTGTAATCCCCATGTATTCCCCATCACCATCTCACCAGTGCACCAT
>JAGFMF010011791.1:831953-862735 GCA_019455555.1 Galemys pyrenaicus | reverse complement strand
CTTCTGACTTGCTTCGCTAAGCATAATCCCCTCCAGATCCATCCATGTTCCCATGAATGCATCTAGTTTTTCATTTCTGATTGCTGAGTAGTATTCCATGTTTGTTCTTTTGAAGTTTATATTCTAGCAGGGAAATAACATTTATGTGTAAACATGATCATTTCAAGTATGATAAATACTTGCTGATATAACAGAGGATATTTGAATGAATTCTAGTTTGGTGTCAGAGAGACAATGAAGGATAGTTATATGTGTGTAGATATAAAAAAAAATAATTCTAGAGTTTATGTAGAGGTGCAAAGATCCAGAACAATATTGATGAAGAAGAACAAAGTTGGAAGACTGATGCTACCTAACATGAAGACCTACTATAAAACTACAATGATAAGTCTGTGTGGAATCAGTGAAAGAACAGGATAAAGAGCAAAAAAAATAGATCCACATAAATATATTCAACTGATTTTTGATAAATGAGCAAAGACAATAAATCCAGTAGAGCAAAAATAAAAATAGTCTTTTCAACAAATGGTGCTAAGTTGAGTGGATGGCCACATGCAAAAGATAAGTAAGTCTGGGCATAGGTTTTACGGCTTTAACAAAAATGAATTTCAAATGAACCAGAGATCTAAATATAAAACAGAAAACTAAAACATCTAGAAGACAATATAGGAGAAAACCTAGAAGACCTTGGATATGGCAATGTCTTTTTAAATACAAAAACAAGGACTGATCCATGAAAGAAATAATTGATAAGTATACGTCATTACAGTACAAAGCTTCTGTAAAAGACCATGAAAAAACAAGCCATAAATGGGGAGAGACAATTTGCAAAGGATACAACTAGTAAAGGACAGTTACTCAAATTACACAAAAAATTCTTAAAAATCCAATTAGAAATTTTCAAAGATGTTAACAGACACATGATGAAATAATATATATAGATAGTAAATGAGTACATTAAAAGATGTTTCCCATCATATACTATTAAGGAGATGCAAATTAAAACAGCTGTGAGATACCACACCCCATATCATAATGGCCAAAATCCACAGCACTGGCAATACCAAGTGCTGACAGGATGTGGAACAACAAGAACTCTCATTTGTTATTGATGGGAATGGAAAGTGGCTACTCTGTATGATTCCTACTATATTCTGGAAAAAGCAAAACTGGAGCTAGTGAAAGATCAGTGGTCATTATGGGTAGGAGGGGGAAGGAAGGGATGAATAGATGGAGCCTAGAGGAATTTTAAGGTATGGAAATACTCAGTATGACACCAGTATAAATTTGTTAGGCCCATAGTTGTACAATCTGAGAGTGAGCACTAATAAAAACCATGAACTTTGGACAATGACAATGTGCCTATGTGGGTTCCTCACTTGTCACAGCAGTGCTGTCAGATGGAGATGTTGATTATAGCGAAAGGTATGCATGTGAAGGTGCAGGGGGTGCATACAAAAACTGTACCTTTCTCTTACTCTCGGTTTTTCTGTGAATCTAAATCTGCTCAAAAAAAAAATCTTCAATTATAAATACTCCTAGAAATGGAAATAGAGGTAAGAGGGGGGAGCGATTTAAATTTTGGGGGAATTAAAATAGAATGCATGCTATGCAAAGTATGCATTGAATATTTTGTTCTGAACTATAAAGTAACCAATGGAAAGAGCATTAGATTAGCTATTCTATGAAACATGATATTCACAAGATAGAAATTAATCAATTATAACTATGCCTTTGATATTTCTAATAACCGTATGATAGAAATTATTCTGCATTGGAAATTGAGGAGGAAATGAAGTCAAATGTGACTCTGGATTTTTGACCATAATTCTTTTTTTCTCCCAAAGAGGTCTTGCTGACCTCAAAGCATTTTCTTATTGCTTCTTTAAATGCACACTTTCATTTATCTTTCATCTTCATACCACATTATTTATCTTGCATTCTCTTCTTTTCTTTCATTTTCTTCACTAAGAAAAGGGCCAAGATTATTAGGGAGGCAAGACCAGCTTGGAAAATACTTGGACAAAACTAACAGTGGAGAATAATTCTAACTACAATTTCTACCTTCTACAAAATATATTTAGATACATGACATTTCATGACATTCATCATCTAAAATGCTCCAGTAGTTAATGAACCTACCTATCTCACAAATGTATTAGATATAATATTAATTAGATTTTGTATATTACTTATTCATCAGTGCATGTACAAACCAAGAGAAATTTCTGTATCATAAACAGCAACTATATACTGGCAAGTTTAGGAATATATCACTAACATATTTCAAAACCCTTAAACTATATATCACTTTGCTTCCTTGGCTTCCTAAAGGTGAGACATGAAATTCACACTCAAAACCTTAGCAGGTTTTTGCTTCACCAGTCAGCATCTCATTGTAAATCCTTAAATAAATAAATAAATAAATAAATTCTAACTGCCAATACCAGATAAGAGAGGTCAAAGTGTTTGCTAAAGCATGAAGATAAATTAGCTGTTATGGTGCCAATAATATGAATTGCTCTCAGCTATGTCAACATCTCTATCTAGTCCATCAGTGCTTGGGGCAATGAGGTGCTAATGACACCCTGAGGAGGCAACTGGCCCCCCAAATTGGATATGTATTAATTTAATATAAACTCCAGTGGCATGGAAGTTCCTCAAAGACCCACTGTGGAGTGATGAATAAGAAATTGGATACTAAGGAACACAAATTAAACAGTACAAAAATGTCGCTTCTCTTTCTGAGACATGTATTAAAGCAGGTAATTATTTTTAATGGTGTGTAAAAACTGAAAAAGTCTTTGGTTGAGTAGCTGAAAGGAACTGCTTAACTCATTAGCCCTCTCAACTCTATTAACCTTTCTCTCTCCCATCTCCCCCTCCCACTCCTGTTCTCTCATTCATTCATTCTTGTGCTTGCTTTCTTTTCTTTTCTTTTTTTTTTTTACCTATTGGGGTTGCAGAAATATATTTTAGAATATGTTTCAGAAATGCATTTAATGAGTAGTTAGTAAAGATGATCAGGAAGGTTCACTATGTTCTGTCACTAAGGATGCAGGAAAAATTTGAGATGTTAGAAAAGTTCAGGTGGTTTGAAGAGAGAGACCTTAAGAAAATGGATATTGGCCAAATTTCCACATAATCTCATTCACCTTTAGATGTGGGTCACTGGGTTAATTTCACAATTCCTGGTGGAGATTTGAGAGAAGAGAGCAAGGGAGGCAGAAATAAGAGGAGAGTATTCTAGAGAAACTCTAAAATGGCTACCAGGGACCCTACACACACTTCTGGCATTTAGGGCATCTTGTAACCCCTCCCCTTGAGGGTGGTCTGCACTTACAGAGGTGCTGCTAGTGTGGAGTCTAAAGCAGAAAGGATGAAAAGTCTCTTCCAGGTTAGGCTGCAAAGAGTGGGGTTTTGTCTTGAGCACCTTTTCTTTCTTTTCTAGACCTCTTGGGAGAGGGGACCTATCCCTAGCCCTTAATCTATCTAGATAACACCCCACCTCTGTGACAAGAAACGATGTCTTTGGCCAATCGAGAGTGAGGAGCTGACCCCTACTGGAAGCCATGTGAGTGAGCTTGGAAGATAATCCCCCTTATATCACTTATCTGATGCAAATAATACAGATCTTTCCTTCACCTGTTCTAAATGCCATCTTAATGAGATCACTGCAGGAATCTCCCAACCCACATTTGTTTGTTATAATACTGCCATGATTCTTTCCCCATTAAGGGGTGGAACCTATATCTCCACACCTTAGCCTGGGTAGGACTTTGTAATTGCTTCAATTAAAAAAGCAGAAAAGAGAAGCTTGTATGCCCCTTTCCAGAGGGCAAACCTCCCCTACCCTTTTTTATTTGCATTACCTTATAGCTTGGGATTCAGATTCAAGAGCAAGAATCACAAACAAGGTAGAAGTCCATGGCATTTTTATGTTAGAGCCTTGGTAGTCCCACAGAATTCCTTCTAGTCACAGGTACTCAAAGGTACATGCTGTCCACCTTACTTTTATCACTGATGATGACAACCTGGACTTGTTGACTTAGGTTGAGATTGTCAGGTTTCCACTGAGAAGTTGTTCTGGTCATCCCTTTCCATGCTACACTCTTTGGCAGGATGCCTCAATTCATTACCCAGGCATAGAGATGAGGAGAGATGCACTTCCTTGAGGCTAGAGAATCCGCATAAATTTAATTAGAATTCTTCTGCATGGAACTCTACTATCCCCATTTATTTATTTGATCACCTATATGTATTGATATGAATACTGGACGTTTATTTTGTATCTTGGGTTATGACGTGTAGGGTAAAGGTTGATCAGGTATTTCCATCCTCCCACCATTGATGATGGACACCTGGGGTGCTGCGAGCATTCCAGGGTGGGCATGCGCAAGTGGGCGCACCTGTGTTGGACACGGGCATAAATGGGCGGCGTCATGAGGACGCCAGAACTGTGAGAATTGCGAGGATTGAACAGACAGAACCGACCGACAGTACCAGCAAGAGAGGCAGCAGCCGAGAGGGTGAGATGTGCTGGGGGCTGGGAGTCCTGCCAGCCTCCCAGCCCCCCAGCACCCCTGCCTGCCATGTACCTGGCCACCTCTACTAAATAAAGCATAGAAGCCACCAAGGGCTCCAAGACACTCCTTCCTTCACCCGTCTGCCCAGAACCATCCTGAACCTTTCTCCAGTGCCACCTCCATCCTGCCGCTACAGATGTAATACCATGTTATTTTGTTTGCCCAAGTTCTTTTTTTTTTTTTCAGATTTTAAAAAATTTGTTTTAAGTTAATAATATAACTTCTTACTTTTATTTATTTTTATTAGTATATATATTTTTAAATTTACATATATTTGACATCAATTGTAATCCCCATGTATTCCCCATCACCATCTCACCAGTGCACCATCACCTCAGTCCCCTGTGCTCCCATGTGCCCTCAACCCTTCCCCTCTTCCCTCCCCACCAAGTGTCCCCAGTTTGTCCTTGTCTTTTCATTTTTGGTTTTGTGTCTTTATTGTTATTGTTATTATTATTATTCTTATTCCTTTCACTGATCCTTATTTGGTTTCCTTATATTCCTCCTGAGGGAGGAACCATCTGGTATTTTTTTTTTTTTTTGCCTTCTGACTTACTTCGCTGAGCATAATCCCTTCCAGTTCCATCCATGTTCCTATAAATGCATTTAGTTTTTCATTTTTGATTGCCAATTAGTATTCCATCATGTATATGGACCACAGCTTCCCGATCCACTCATCTGTTTTTGGGCATTTAGGTTGTTTTGGCATTTGCAGGTCTTACCTATTGTAAAGAGTGCTGCTATAAACATAGGGGTGCAGGTATTCTTTTGAATCAGTGTTTTTGTGTCTTTTGGGTATATTCCTTTGTGTCTTTTGGGTATATTCCTAGGAGTGGGATTGCTGGATCCTATGGAAGTTCCATTCTTAGTAGATTGAGGAACCACCATACTGCTTTCCATAATGGTTGGACCAGCTTGCACTCCCACCAGCAGTGTAAGAGAGTTCCTTATTCTCCACATCCTCGCCAACATTTATTGTTGCTACTTTTTTGGGTATGTGCCATTCTCACTGTGTGAGGTGTATCTCATAGTGGTTTTGATTTGCATTACTCTGATGACAAGAGAAGTTGAGCATTTTTTCATATATCCAAGTTCTTTCTGCTTCTCTTTTTCACCTCCTCCTCTTTTTTTCCTCTTCTCTTCCATTTCTTCTTTCCTCTGCCTTTTTCTTCTCCTCCTTCTTGCTCACATGTCAGCTGTGAGATGGAGATTCCTTCTGTTTCTTAGGTCCTTTTGACACGTCCCATAAACATGGCACTATTTTGGCACTCCATTACCTTCTGGCTACAAGATGCTCCAGGCTTATACAGTCCCTACTTGACCCCTATAATCAGCCCTTTCTCCAAGGTGCTTGCTTATTTAATTGGAAAAGTATATTATAGAAACTGACATCTGGGCACTAGGGGTGCTTTTTGCTGCAGGGATGTCACAGCTTTTAAATCCCTTTGGCTCAAAAAGCAGGTGAGATACATGTTCTATGCAGATCCAGGTACATATATGTTTGTGTATATCATTTTTACCAGTTACTTCTTTAATTGACCTTATTATTAAAGAGAAATGATTTTAATTCCCTTGTCAGTGGTCATAGAATGCCACTCATTTTCCCCTTTGAATGTTCCTGAAATTAGCTAATTTTGAAATGAGGGGCCAGCCACCTAACTGGAGGAGTCCTTGGCATTTTCTTCTATGTAAAATGGGAAGTATTTGCTGGATGGCTTGAAGTTATGTTCAATTTCAAAATCTTCATAAATCCATAAACAGTGTATCTTGTTCACATTCTTCTTAGGGACCTCAATCAGGGTTTTTAATAAGTTTCATTGTCAGACATCATTACGTTTGTCTCTCTGTGCAGTTAATGTGTTCTCACTCACTGGCCATTGGCCTGCTCAGTATTCAAGTTTTTCTTTATATTTTGTACCAAATCAGTTGTGCACTATCTAAGGCATATAAGGCACAATATCTGCTTGTGTCTATATTATCCCATCCCTCACAATTGACATTACTTTTATGAGATGATTCAACCCCTTGCTAAGCCCATCTTCTTCATTCTTTCTCAGTGCCATTAAGAAGAGATGGGCTGTGTTTTACTTTCTCTGACAATTGAAATAATAGTTCTATGTGGTAGGAGGGTTCTACCTTCTAAGAAGGAAATAAGGTCGTTTCTGACATTTATTTGGATAATATGCTACATTGTTGTTCCTCAAAAACATGGACTGGGTTTCTTTTGATGAGCTGGACCATGACAAGAGAAAACAAGAATAGACTTTCACATATTTTAAGTGAAAGAGCCAAATAACTATCAGTTCACTGCTTTGTGTTATTTTTGCAAATGCAACCAGGCTTTTATGGCAAAGTCATTTCTCTATTCTGCCCTTCATGTGAGCTCATTGTTTCTGTGGGAGGAAGAATTTCTTAAAAATTATGGGGCACTCTGGCTCTCGAGTCTCTCCATTTCTCAGGACACTTAGACTTAAGCAATACATCAATTTCTGAAATACAGCAAGAAGGGATCTGACAAATAATTAAGTGAAAAATAATTTAAATCTGGCTATTAGTATATCTGGGTTTTAGGAATGGCATTTTTACTAGTGGCTATAATTTACACAGTACTAACTCTGAGTATTATCTCAACAATTGAGAACAAAAGAATTCAGAATTTAAATACTTCATTTTGGGGACTTTCTTTTAGTTGGTTTCCCCCACGAACTCTGGTTATTGCATTTTTTTATTCAGTTTTAAAATTTGTGTGATACTGGTTTCATACACAAGGTATGTCAATTAAAGGGAATCTGGTTTGTTGGTTTTTTTTTTTTGAAGAAAAGCTTTTTGACAGCATTAAAAGCAACATCTTCCAACAACTCCTGGAAGCATCTGGACTATGGTTATAGATGAACATTTCTCATTTCATTGTCTGAGTACAAAGCCATTTATAGGGCAACTTATCACATAAACACCCGTTAGCATCTTATAATAGGAATCAATAACACTGCCAAGAAGACAGATGCAATTTCACCATATGCTGCACCAAAAAGAAAATGAAAGATATCTTGTGAGCTTCCTAAAAAATTAGTGTATACTATATTTACTTGCATTGATGCCTGATATATACACTTAATTTTATTAGTCTTTGACAAAAGGAAAGTGAAATCGTTATTTTAATAAGATTAGAAAAATATCATTTTCAGATTCATAAAACATTTTCAGATTCTTCATTGTTTTTAAACACACAATCACTTATTGCAGTAGGAAAAAATTCTTTGTGCCCTGAAAGAAAATAGGAAGGTGTCTATTTATCAAAAAGTGAATAAGAGGAGGGAAAAAATTATTACCTAGTCTGAAGAGGAACTGGTATGAACAGGTAGGGCAAACTGATTGTCTCAGAAAGGAATGTGTGTTGAGGGGAGACATGACCCGGAACCGGTAATGTCACTAGAGTGGATAGTCTGGGCCAGAGACAAACCCCAACACTGAGAAGAGCATGGTACTGCCCCAACCTTGGCAGGGGGTGCCCTGTGCCTGCTTAGAGGACGTCAGGCAGAGGCAGTTTAGAAGGAGAGCTCTAACTGGCAACGGGAGTGATCTGCTTGACTTGAAGGGAGAAATTTACACTAAGCAAATTTGGAGAAAAGAACACCTAGTTGGGCTTCTATCTCAGGGTAGCTGGGGCAGGAGGGGGAATGAGGAGAGAGCAGGGTTCTCCAGGCTTAATTTATAATCGATTATGGAAGCAACCTGGAGACTGGTAGCTTTCTGCTCATGATCTGTTGAGGGGTCCACAGACTTTGTTTGGTCTAGATGTCTTGAGAACAGAGGATGATGCCTATTAACACCAAATCCTCACAAATAACTCCAAGGCCAGTGATCCAGCAGAAGTCCACTGTTTAGAGAAGACAAAGAACTAACTTGTTTTTTATTGTTAAGATAGACCCCAATCAAGCATCCATCGTATCTTGCCATAATAATTGATATTCTCTTTACTATCCATTCCCTCACTTCTTTTAATTCTTTTTATAATTTGGTATCAGAATATCACATTCACAGAAAGGAGTTGTTACTGCTTGATTGTCTTTTGTTTCACTTGGCCAATTTAGACTTTGTTCTTATAATTCCTATTTTGTGACTTGTTAAAACAAAGAAAGAAAGCTTTAAAATATATTTTAGCTTATAAAACAAAAGCCCATGATATTGTTAGTTTATTGCAATTTTGCACCTTACTTCCAAATGTTAGAGCATATTATTTTTCCTTTCCTTGAACTTTTTTAAGGCAATTATCTTCTTCTGGATAAGATAAGATTTGTTTTATTTTGTAGCATCACTGAGATATAATTTATATACCATAAAATTTACCCTTTTAAAATCTACATGTTATTTCAGCAGTTTCTAGTATACCACAGTTTTGTGCAACTATCACCACTATCTAATTCTAGAACATTTTAATCACTCCAAATAAGCTTTATACCCGTTAGCCATTGCTTTACATTTCTGCCTATCCCTAGCTACCATCCAACCACTAATTTATATTCTGTTTCTGTAAATTTATTTATTCTAGACCTTTCCAATAATTAACATATATTTTATAATTTTTTTATTGTGTCTGGTTTGAAAACATTTAATGATGTTTTCAGGATATACCCATGTTTTAGCATGTATCAGCAAGCATATCATTCATTTTTTATGCTTGAGTAATATTCCATTCAATGGAACCACACCAGCACCCACCCAGACTAGTAAGGCCTTAGGGGATATACCAGTGTAGCCAGAGGCCTTGTGACCTCACATAAGACCCTGCCAGCTGCTTGCCCAAACAGGTGAGACACTTGACCAAAGAGGGGGGGAGGAGCCATGCCCAGTGGAAGCCCCACATCAAACTACTGCATGATCCTATTGTTAATAATGGGGAGAAAGTCACCAGTCATATGGGACTAGGGTCAGCCAAAAAGCTTTATTTTAACATAATTATGTATTTGAAGACTTTATCTCCAAATATTAGTATAGTCTCAGATTCTGGGGAGCTTAGTGTCTCAACATAAGAATTTTTAGAGGGTGCAAATTTCCCTCCATAACACATGCATAGGAGAGAACTTGTTGGGTCATGTGGCAACTGTCTAAAACCTATTGAGAAAATATCAAGCAGTTTCGAAAGGAGCCACACCATTTTATACCCCCACAAGTAATGCAGGACAGTTCCTATTTCTCCACATCATCACCAATACTTTCTATTATCTGTCTTTTTGAGTATAGCCATTCATAGGAGATAAAGTTTCCATGTCAGTCTCTCCTCTTATATCATCCCCCTTTCCTGTGATGCTGACATCATATCTATGTGTCATACTCTAAGGGCTTAGATAGCTGATCAAAAGTTTGGTCATATGCATAATTAAGGAGAGCTATAAAGTCTGATAAAATGTTTAGTTGATTATCAATTAAACAAAGAGCACAACTACTAATTTATATTTATATCATAAAAAACATACTATTAGTGAGAAAGTAGACAATCTGGATGAGTGGCTTAAGTATTTATTTACATTATGCAGCCTAAATTTAGAACCAGCCCACATTATTGATATATGTATGTGTGTGTGTATATATATATACATATATATATCATACAGCAATTACCACTTTGTCCTTTTGATAATACCCCTTTGCTTATTGAAAAAATATTGTAACCATAATGGAAATATTGCTCCAACCAAGATGCATTTTGGGGAAGTATATACTGTATTGCAATCATTTTTCTTCCAGAATGGAACTTATTAGGGAACAAATTGTTATATGCACTGGAAGTCCCTTATGTACACCTATTTGCATTCTAATGAAGAATTTCTGAATTTAGTTTTTAAGTTAACTTACAGTTTTTTTGGAAGACCATAATACCTTCATATAATTGCATTCCAGAATATTCATTTTTTGCAATAGTCAACAAAGACAACATTAAAACTCAAACAAAAGTATTCTATGAAGAGCTATAAGGGGAAATGATCTTTCTTTTTGCCAGGTGTCTGGGAAAGGAGTTTACATTTTGCCTGAGGCCAATACATTTCTAATGTCTTCTTAATATCTTTGAAACTTACATCAATGTAAAAACAAATAAACAGATAATGTTATTCTAAACACTGAGGTCTCACTCTACCTAGATTGTTTTTATTTTTTTATTATTTTATTTTTTTTGTACTTTTCTGTGGCCAATTTATTCAGTCTGTGCTGCTTTTTTGACTATACCTTGTTGGGCTGGTCACTGAGCCAGCGTCCTCCCCTCTGTGAAGGTTGGTGGGTGCTGTCAGAAGAACCCCCTTTCTCTCTGGAGTTCTGCAGTATCCATTGAAGCACCTATAGCTGCAACAATGTTCTTTATGTGTTCATCTCTTTGCTGACATCAGTCATCCTCTAGGGTCACATCAATGTCGACTTCTCAAATGTTTGCTCCCTCTTGGATCCTGATACAGGAAGAGCACAGAGGTGTCCCAAACAGAGCAGACTGTCCAGTCCTGAGATGTTGTACTGGGGTAGTTGATCAGAACCTGGGAAGGAGCAGGAAGACCTTTTCCTTCTTGGACCAGCCTTCTCTCCTCTTCTCTTCTTGCCTAACTTGAAGCTGATGCTGCCTGAGCAGAGAGAGATGTTTGTAAATGCACTTACAGTGCAATTCATAGACACATGTAAGGAAATGGGTATAAGATGGCCTTTAGATGGCCTTTAAAAAAAAAGTCTTAAAAAGACATCCTACAAGGAAAACTGAATAAAAAGTGGACATGTTTTTAACTGTACTCGTTACATATTAGATAGTTTACAAAGTAATCTGTTGTACTTTAATTCTTCCCACAACTGCATAAAACATATTATTCTGCCTTGAAAGATGATGAATATCCTCTGAGAACTTGAACAGATTGCTTACAATCATGTACTAATAAGTAGTATCCTGGGATGAGGCAAAAGTTACTTCTCATCTTTTTTTGAAGGTTAATTTTTTTATGTTATTTTTGTGATTTATTATTTAGTTTTTATATGATTTATGTTATTTATTATATTACGATACTATTATTTATGTTATTATGCTGAGTGAATTATGTAAATTGTGCAATCACCATAAATACCAACATATTATGTTACTACTGGCATATCAATATATTTTTTATGATTATATCAAGTTACACAAAAGTATTGATAACCATTCTAAACTATCAAGAATGCCTACATCTTCATAATGTCTGCTTACAGATTTATATTCATTAATATTAGAAACTTAACAGAGTTTCTCAGGCAGATAAAGAGATTCTTGAGAGGTAGGAAGCTTGGGACAACATGTAAACTGCATATCCCTGAAAAGGAGATGAGAGGGTGGATGAGTGTTAGAAGCTAACTATGATAAAGGACCAGTTACTTACCCCCTCCCCCGCCCCATTTGTTGCAGACCAACATTGATCTCAGTTCGTACCAGATGTGACTCATGGCTTGTGTTGGTGAGACATTCTCACTGATTATACACTTGGCTATCCAGACATGTTAAACTACTATTTAAGTATCTTAATGTTGACTTCCAATATCTGTTCTCATCAAGACATTGGTAACTGTTAGAATAGGGCAGATCTATGCACCACACTTGAAGCATCGCTGCTATAGACAAGCTTCTTTACTGGATAGTGTCACCCAAGACCCACATTGCCAGTCAATGTTACAAGGATGTACACACTCTTGATATAATGCCTTAGGTGATGCATATAATGAGCAAGGGCACTCCAACACCAGGACAGTCTATATATAGCACTTTATGGTTTGAATGGCAATGATCTATTGACCACTTCATGTCTTAGTACATGCTAGGGTAGGCTACCAATTTTCTGACCTGAAGAGTGACTCTGCTGTATGGAAATGGCCCACAATCAATACTGTAGCTACAGAAGCACTGAGACAATTACCAGAACACAAAGCATCATAGACAGTAGCCTTAGCAAGTGGCAGAAATGGCAAGAAGGGGGACTGCTTCTGGGGAGACAAGACATGATGGGTGACACAGGAAATAGTGCTACTTGGGCAGAAAATCTCAGGGAAGAGGACAAATGTTTAAAAGGAATTCTACAAACTTTTGATCTTCTCATTTTCTTATAAAATAATCTGTCTCTTGAAGTCTTTTTAAAATTCAATTTTTATCTAGTTATTTGTTTATTGATCATAGATTCTTTAAAACTAAGGTAGCATTGATTCACAATACTGTATGTGATTAGGAATGTAGGATTCCTACCTTCAGGTATGTGTTACCACAGCACACCCACCACCAAGGCACCCACCACAAAGGCACCCATAATCCTCCACCACTGTCTTTGGGTCACCCTCCCTTGCCTCCCTCCCACTCCTGTAGCCTCAGTTATACACTCAGATCTCTAGACTTTGATTTGGTTTGGTGTTGTTTATCTCTTTGTTTTGTTTCTCTATATCCTGTTCAGAAGCAAAACTATCCAGTATTTATCTTTTTCCTTTTGGTTATATGTAGAATGTTTCAAGTGCCCATTCCTGGTGAGATGGACTTCAAATTGAAGATGCTGATAGAGTACATAGAACTTCAAACAGAGAGAGGGATAAAAAAATAAAACAAAACAGTGCATTGACTTGATTTAAGTGTTTAATTTCATCAGCATAAAAACCAGCACGGATAACCTGTTTCATTATCTGGCGGACTGCCTTCTTTTGTTTTCATTCAACATGAAACTCAGCCCTTCCTTGTTTTGATGCTTAGAGTATTGTGAGGACGTTTCTAATTCCTTGTTCTCTTTGTTGTCTATCGGACTTTTCTTTCAGCCTTTTGCATTAGAAGTAAATGTCTGGTGCCTCCCTAGTGGAGCAGGAGTTAAAGTCTCATCTATCAAGCTGTCACAAGCCACTGCAGCACAAGTTTAATCCCGGGCCAGGAGCTGACCCACATAGCATAGACTTCTCCTGCCTCACCACTGCTCCCCTCAGCAGTGTATTTCAGTAAATCCACCTATTCTGCTCCCTACTCTGTCTCTGGTGAATCCTCAAGCCCCCTACATCTCTAGTTTACACTCCCAGTTCTTGAATGCATAGATAAATAGAAATAAATCTTTATGAGAAGTGAATGTATGTGGTATGATAAAGTCATCAGATTGAATGGGGGTGAGGTTTTGGTGTGGGGAATATTCCAGTTGAGTCAGTAGGTCTAGTTAATAAGGTAATCATTTGGTCTCCAGTGTGATGCCACAGTGGCTTGTTCTACATCAGAGCATTTGATTGCTAAGCAAATTCTCCACCATGCTTCCCAGGCAGGAAGCATGCCTAATATGTAGGATTTTCCACCACTTACATCTCCCAGCCCAGTAATTTTAACATTTATGTGTACTTGGTAAGACAAGTCTGGAAACAGGGCAAGGAGAAATTCAAAATGGCAACCCTGCTTTTTCTCTCCAGAAATAGTATGATTCTTGGTAATTTCTATTGAAGAATGGCAATATTTTTGCTGTTAATGTGAAGCTACAACAATGACAAAAATCCCATCTTCCATATAACTATTAACTTGATTAATTATGGACACTACGTGTAGGAGAAATCAAAGTGGAAATACAAAATTCTCTGAAGGTGAATTTTCAAAACCAAGACCATCTGTTGTGGCCACTCGCCCACCTAAGGCTTCTGCGCCTGTGTGTGCTCGGCTCACACCTATGATATTTTGTGCACCTACGTGTGTGTGTGAAAGAACTGGCTAAGGCACTCCTGCATTGCTGCCTCAGGATAATGGCCCACATCACACTTGACTGGGGACATCTAGGTAACCGTTGACTGATTGTGTGGTCAGAATCTAAGATGGTCTGGGCGTAACTCAAAATTATACCAAGTACTTGCTCGGGAAGTTCTCCCTGCATACATGGCCAGCATGTCCTCCCCTGTTCCCCATAAAGTTGATTACCCTTTGATCTCTTTGAAGTTCTGTTCCCCAAAAGACAAATATCCTTTGTGTTCCCTGGATACAGTTCCCCTCAAAGTTGACTATCCTTTGTTTCCCCTGGACCCTGCTTCTCCTGCCGCTGTTGCAAAATCAATCATGCTTGTGTATTACTGCTAATAAATAGCCAGAGCACTGCCCACTGGAGAGCAGAGTCTTGCCTTGCAAACCTGCTTCACAACTCATAACTTGGTGTGTCCCCGTGGACGTGCTAGCATGTCTGCGATCACCAGAATCTGTTATTAAAAATGGATATTTTTTTTAAAAAATCAAAGATATTCTGCAATCACTTAAAAGGATTTACTTCATTTTGATTTGAGGTGCCATTTTGTTTAAATTAGGAAATCCTGAGCAGATGTGATGGCTTCATGTTTTCTGTTTGATAATTGTTGGTGTTGAGAACAGCAGGTTCAGCCTGTGACGTAGTTGAGGGAACATAGGTGAGTAGATACAGAATGCACATAATAGATATTCATACCAGATGCCTCATATGGTCAGCAGAAAGTGAACACTAGGTGAAGAAGTGGGAGAATTGGAAGAGGACTCTTTTGTGGAAAATTCGTATGCTGAATTTGGAAGCATAATAGTGAACCCACTAGACTGAGTATTACCTTAGAATAGGTCTCAACCTCCAAGAGTAATAGAAAAAACACTTTTCATCTTAAAATATTCTCTTAGCTTCTTCTGTTGGCAGGTAGTGTAGTTCGTTCAATCTGAGCTGCCATCAATTATAATATTTTATTTTTACTAAGAAAGAAAGAAAATTTCCAATTAAACTCTGACACAATCTTGCTTTTTCATGGACACTTCTTATTTGAGGCTTTTTAAAAAGAGTTTCTTGATACTTGATTAGTTAATTGATCACACAAGCCTCTCATTACTTTGAAAAATCTTTTTATCCTTTCTAGGACTGTAGCTGTGCATCCTTTCTCCAATTTTCCAGTGTGGGTTGTGTTGGGAAGTCTTCTTATGCAGTGTTCAGTAATAACATCTTAACAAAACTTTACATCCCTGAGATTCTATTCTCCTTTGGATTCCAAACCATCCCCCCCCCTTTTTCCCCAAGAACATATGTCTGGGTATATATCTAAAGGACACAAATTCACTATCTAAAGAGATATTGGCACCTCCAACTTCACAGAAACATTACTTGCAATAACCCAGACATGGGGAAAAAATCTGTGTCCAAGGGTAGATGTGTAGATAAAGGATATTGTTATATAAAATGTGTTACACGCACATATGTAATTTGATATACAATTTGATTTGATTTGCAAAGGTATACTATATAGTCATAAAAAAATAAAGAAATGCTGCCATTTTTGACAACATGGAGAGACCATGAGGACATTATGCTACAGGAAATGTTAGGCAGCAGAAACAAATACTATATGATCTCATTTATATATGGAATCTAGAAAAACTAAACTTGCAGAAAAGGTATCATATGTGCTTATCAGGTGAAGGGAGGTGGAGGAACGAAAAATGAGTGAAGGGGAAAAATAATACTGACTTCCCTAAAACAAATGGGAAATTCACAGAGGAAACTATGTTAAATTGGTGCCATTAGGGTGGATTATTGTTTAACATGACTGGAGTCTCTATGACAAAGGGGAAATTTGACACAGAGACAGACATTTTATAGAAGGAAGAGAAGTGAAGAGGCACAGAGAAAAGACATCCAGCTAAAAGCCAAAGGCAGAGCTCTGAACAGAAACTTCCCATAGCCCAAGAAGGTTCCAACACTAGTTTCCACCTTCTGGACTCCAAAAATATGAGACATTCATTTTTGTGGTTTAAGCCACCCAGTTTGTGGTGCTTTGTTACAACTCAAGCAAAGTAATAGAACATGGTATTTTAAAATGTAGCCTATTCAATCTTTAATGGTTTCAGGCCTCCTGTTTACCCCAAATAGGTTTAAGTTATTGTCTAAATTAAGTCAGAAGCACAGGAGTAACTTCAATGGATATATAGAGAGAACTGTTGTTCCTGCCAGCTGACCTTGTTTCAATTTGCATTTTATCTTTTACCCATTGCCTCCTTTCTCATATTAAATAGGTAGTAAAGCTAAACAGATTTTTGCAAACACATGTCTTACCTTGAAAGATGGAATGAGAAGGTCACATTTTAAAAAGTCTTGAGTCCTTATTTCTGCTTAATTAAACAAAAAACACCCTTAGTTGTGATGAATATGCTTGTTAATTTAATATCTAGCACCACTGAAATTTCTTGCAATAGCTTCTGAGTTAAAGACACTAGGTAAAAGCCTGCCAAACTTTAGATATCCTGTCTAATAGGAGTGAGCTGTTCACTGAAAATTTTTATGTCTGTTTCTAAATTCTATAGATTGCAGACATGATATGGATGTGAGAATTTCTTTACAGGAATACAGGAGTCCAGATTATTGATCTTTATAAACTTATAAAATTATAAGGTACAAACAGTTGACTGACTATTGTGTTATAAAATAATGTATATATTATTTAACCACACGTTGATATCCCTACACGAGGAAGATACGAGTCATTTTCTTTGACATCTTCATTTGATGCTGGGAAATTAAATCTCTTTTATTTTGCAATACGACTACTGAATCAAACTAGAATAGAAAAGTTGGCTCAGTAAATTCTCCAATTAAGACTTTATCCAAGCTTTGTATCATGAACTCATTTGTATCATTTTAACTCATCCATTTTGGATGCAAAACCTCCGCTTTAAAATGCCTATCTGGATTCCCATTATAAGGGTTTTGCATATGTACTAATTTTATTCAAAAAATGAACCAAAAGACAGCTTTGACAGAACTCAAATTTACATAAAAACTATGTTTGAATTTCACAACTAATGCTATTGGCAATGTTTTAAAGTGAGTCCCTAATGAAGATATCTTTGAAAATGAGGCTGATTGAAGGCCTGTTCTAATAATCCTTGGCATACAGGAGTCAATGAAAATAGGGTATTTCCTAAATAAAATTACCAAAATACTTGATGTTCATGTATTTAAGTGCACAGAGTCGTGTTATGCGAGTTTATCACATATAAGGTAGACTGAAGGATAATTCACTTACCAGGCAGTTAATAGGGTGCCATGGAGAAAACAATATTTTACTTGCTAGGATGCAGAGATATATAAGGCAGTGCCAGTGGAGAGGCTACTTCTGTTTAGCTTTAACCCTAATTTTTGAGGGGCATGGCTTCACAGAGTACCTTGGGCCCCCAGTAGAGCCTCCCCCTAGTAGAATCAGGAGCTACCATTTTTCATCTCTTTCACACTGTTCAACTTGACTTTGGATCACCTAGGTCCAAAGGCCCTCTGCATTTTATGGTCTTGATACTGCTTTCTCTTAGACACTTCATATCCTCACTGTCCTCTTCCCAACCTACACACAAAGCAGACAAGCAAGGTGCATTTGGTGGATTGTTTGGACATGCATTTGATGATCTGGATGCAACATAAATTTGTACAGAGGATGACACAGTCAGTTAGTCTATATGGTGTGCAGGACAGATGCATGTCTGAGGAAGATTGTCCTATTGACCATTCTCAATAGAGTCAATTTTTCTCCTCTTTAAAACAGTATAACCAAGTGCACTTTCTGTTAAAGAGACCATGGATCTTCCTCAGCTTACATTGGGATCCTGGAAAACCCATGGAAAGTCAAATATATCATAAATTGAGAATGCCTATAATATAGCTCACCTACTGAACATCAAAGCCCAGCCTGGCCTACATTTCAGCATGGTGAACTCTTAAATTAGCCTGCAGTAGGGCCAAGTTATTTAACACAAAATCTAGTTATAATAATATCATATAATTTATTGAAGACTATGAAAATGAAAAGTCATAATGGGATGCAGAAACAAAATAACAGTATCCAAACAACAGTGTCAACACAGCACACTGTTGAGTGTTGGCTAGTTACGTCAGGGTCGTGTGGCTAGCTGGGAGCTGTGGCCATGGTCCAGCATCACCAGAGAATATCTTACTGCATATTGCCAGCCCAGGAAAAGACCAAAATTCCAAATACAGTATGATTTATATTGCTGTACAACATCATAGAGTCGAAAAGTCATCAAGTTGAACCAATGTGAATCAGACAGTCAACATAGGGAGCCACTGGCATCTGGTCTGAGGCAAGCAGGTCAGCCAGCCACAATCACTGCCCCGTGTTGTGATGCCTGGTTACCGATGTAGTCATCTCCAGCCTGACACACTGGAAGAAGGGCCATGTCGGCTGGTGGGCAGCCTTCCCATCTGCCTTTCAATTACTGACTTACTCACTGTCCCCACTGTGTCTTATGTTCCTCCTGTGTTTCTTGTTTTATCCTTTTGTGATTGCTCCCTCTTTTGCAGTGTATTTCATTTTTAGTAGTAGTGCCTTTTCAAAATTGCATAACAAGTTCAGCTTCTCTCTCCACTAGGAAGGAATAAGATAATCTGGACTCTAGTCAGCCAGCCTCACCTGGACACAATTATGCACCCAGCCCTTACCTGAGTGATGTGTAGGACACTGATGAGAAAACATTGACTAACATCTTTACCTTTTAGCAAAGATGAATGGATGCTCTGGAGCAAATGCAGGTAGCAAACCTCTTTACTTTGTAAGGGTCAAAAGAGGACCCAGGTAACATGTCGGTATAGTAGTGTAGGTGAGTTCAAATGCTCATCTCAGTGAAGCTGTGTAATGATGTTTTCCACCTCTGTTTTTTTTGTTTTCTTAGCCGCATACACATAGGGCTGCTGAACATGAGACACATTGGGCTTATCACCAAATAAGTGAAAATCAGACATATTCACAAGGAAGACTCATAAAACTTGTATCTTCAAATCATTCAAGAGTTACACTAGATTTCAGTTTTTATATAGAATTTATACTTAATGAGATTTACCCATTTGCATTGACGGGTGGGAAAAGGGAATGAGAACACAGAGGGTGAATGAGTGGGATCTGATTTTTGTTAAAATTTTTTTTGTAGTTTCCAGAAAGCCCATTATTTTAACTGAAGACATAGTTTGACCCAAATACAGTATTCCAGGATTATCTCAAAAATCTTACTTAGAACTACAGGTATATTTTAATTTGCATATATGTATCTCTCTATAAAATTACCTCTCTAGAATTGTAAATATTAGATGAGAAGCAAAAATAAATGTCCCTGCTTTTTAAAAAAAATTATTAGATTTATTTAATTGTATTTGACATCATTTGTAGTCACCAGGGAGTCCCACCACCATTTCACCCGTGTCTATCACCTCAGTCCCTTGTGCTCTTTATGCCCTCATCCCCTGTCTTTGTCCTCCCTTCCTTCCCCTCCCCTCATGGTCGCTTTGGTTTATCTTCGTAAATGTCCTTGCTTTAATTGGTTGTTCCATTACATTTTTAGAATGCATTTTTAAAATGTTGCTTTTCTTATTTGAAAATATTACCAATGATTTTAGCTTCAAATGGAATTTATTTACTTGCTTATATAACTCTAGTATTGTTGTAGTTTTTCTTTCTGAAATTGTCATAAATAAGAATGCTCTTTGGTCTTAGCTGGACTCATTTTCATGTGACTGAAAGAGGTTAGTTACTTCCGAGTCTCAGTGGGAAGATGTTGGTAAATTGAGTCGTCGAAAGGCCTGCTTATTCTGTCAGTGTCTAATGAAATATAATCCAACCACTTTAGAGGCTTCACTTACATGGCATGCAAGGCCATCCTCTCCCCATCCTGGACCAGTCTGTCCTTCGCTGTATTTATGAAGAGTGGAACCGAAAAGCTGTGTGGTCCTTCTGGTGACATGGTCCACAGCCTCCTTTCTGAGGAACCTTTTGGCCAGGAGCTTTGACAGGTGGTCCATAACCTTCTGTCTGGTGATAGGCCGTAGATGCTAAGATGCAGGGATCATGATGTGGGTCCCTTTTTACAGAGTATTCCTCATGGCTTATGAAATTGCCTGGAGAACAGTTTGAATTTCAGGAGACTTTAGCAATTCTCTTTCCTCCAGGAAGTTCAGTGGAAATCTGCCTGAGGCTGTGGGTGGCTGCAGCCCCCTCCTTCTCCAGCATGTTCCTCTGTTCTCTGCTGGAACCAGCTCTCCAGGTGCCTGTTTGCGCTGGAGACTGCAGTGTGGACAGTCTCCCAATATCATGCCACCAACAGTGACACTCTTCTGGACTGGACACCACTGTTGATTCCTTTGTGTCCCATAACATGTGCCAAGAACACACACAAACATATATGTAATGGGTATTGTTGCATAACGCATAGTACAAATGATCTTTACAATGACTGAAATTTTAAATGTCTACCTATAAAAAGGATTATAAATAAGAAACCCATGTTTTTACATAAAAATATTCCCAAGGTAGTATCTCTGTGGTGGCAGGAAAAAAAAAAAAAACAACAACATAAAGCCCAACAAACAAAAGCCACTGAAAAACAAAACAAAATCAACAAGCTTAGTGGAAGGAGGGCAGAGGGGGTGAAGACCTGATTGTGGAGCAGAGATCACTCCTTCAAGCAATAGGTCTTCTTTGTTAAGGTAATGTAATGAGAGAACAAAAGGAGGGCTCCTCCCTGAAGACAAAAACAAAAGGCAAAACCACCTTTGCTTAGGCTTCTCCAAGCCTTTTGGTTACCAAAGGATCTTGCTGACTTGAATATAGAGGGCTGAGGCTGTGCCTGCGGGACTGAAAAATCTCAAGCTCCAATCTAGTACCTGGCTGCCCAGAGAAAAATCACTTAAACTTTTTCGCCCTCCAAATCCTGCCTGTTTGCTGAGTATAGCCCTAGGCGGTGCCCGCTGTGTGGGTGCTCACTGTCAGGATTCCTAGCTCTTGGGGGTTGCTCACTGTTGGCACAGAGCCCATTTCCCACTGCGGAAGCTAAAATGCTCTGGTTTCTCAGCTGCTGGCAGCCAATGCATTTATTTATCTATCAGGTGTCAATCTTATTTTCCTTTCTGATTTTTATACCAGAGAGAACAAGAAATATACAGAGGGGCTGGATCCATGGAGCCCTCTACTGGCTCTGTTGGTCTGCCAGGTCACCGCTGTGTGTTCTCCACCATGTCAGTTTCCACCAGCCTCTCAAAACTATTCTTCAGAAATCTCTCTCCTATGAGCTCACTAGTATGGTTACAGGGCAGGGAGAGGGGCTCCTCAGAACCCCTAAATCTGCCTGCTCTAAATGGGTTCTGTCATCTGCCGCATTAAGACAAACATATAAGGCCTTTACTGGAAAGGAACTTTAATATAATTTATAAACAATATAAAAAAAGATAAAGAATATAGATACTAAATTAAGTAGCCAAAGTTACCCATATCCTTGAGGGTAAAAGTCTAATTAAATAGGATTGGCCCAAAGCAAGGCCTAAAATCCTGCCACAAGTGTAAAGTACCTTTTGGTGGAGACCCATAGAAAAGGGTCAGACAAATCTGGGAGGAAAGAGCAAAAGTAAAATCAAGAGAAAAGCTGCCATTGTTAACCTCCCCACGGGTCTCTTACCCGCATCTGTTCCAACCAGTCCAGGACCAAGAAGCAAGCGCAGTTTCTTCTTCATATGTCCCTTTGATCCACATGCCTCCTTGAAGTCTCCTTGCTGCTCTCCATCCTGCTTCCTTCCTCCTTCCTTCCTTCTGTCTTCAATTTCCTCTCTAGCATCTTCTTATCCCTGTTCAGCTCCACCCCACTTAGGGTAGAACAGGGGTTTTGGAATTTCCCCTTTTCCTGGGGATTACCCTGTTACAGTATGTCTTTATCTAATCTGAAAAATAAATGAAAGCATCTGACTTATATACACAGAGGAGGACTTATAAACACACCATTTAATGAAGAATCAACATTCACCCTTCCCTGGATGTTCTCTATTTGGCTAAGAAGCTGGATACTAAGAGTACATTTCATCCTCTTCTCTTTTCCTTCCTCTGGCATCATCTTCCTGCTCTCTAGATATAAGTGCTCTTGAGAATTTGTATTAATTATTGCCGTGTCCTTTTTGAAGTTTTATACATATGTACATCATCCCAAACAATATAGTGTGTGGTTCTCTGTCTTGTTTTGAACTTGATATGAATGCAATCTTTCTATGTATTCTTTGATGATATTATTTATTCAACTGTTTTTGGGGATTCATCCATGATGGTGTGTAGTTTTGTAAAGGTACAATCTCCATTAAAAAGGGGAGGTTTCATGTCCCCTGCCCCACCTAATGAAGGGTGGAGCTGAGCAGTGCAGAGAAGCAGATAAGACTTGGAAGAGGAGACTGATGGAATACTCAAAGGAGACATATAGAGTAAAGAGGCATGTGAAGCAGTTGTGGTTGCTTCTTGGCTTTGGACTTCTACCACAGACTTGGGGAACATGGAAGGAGACACTTGGAGTTGAGACATGTAGAAACACTTGTGAAAGATGTGGGTGAAAAAAAGACAAGCACTCTGTCTCTATGCCAGCCTTTACCTTGATTTGTACTTTGATTTTACTCCTTTCCTTCCAGACTTGTCTGGCCTCTTCTGCCCCTCTTCTATGGTTCCCTGCCAAAAGGTGCCTTATCCTTGTGGCAAGCTTTTTGTCCTCAGCAGTCTCACTCTGTGCCAAGCCTGTTTGGCTGGGAAGTTCCTTGTGAGGGGATAGGTAACTTTGGGTGTTTTATTGGGGAACTGTTATCTCTCCTGTCTTCATGCACACTATGCTTTTAAAGTTCTTTCTTACTAAGAATATGCTATGTCTTTATGTAGTGGATGGCAGAATCCACATAGAGCTTCAGGACTGGGTTTCCTAATGAGTGAGTGTACACAAAAACTATGTTTCATATACATAGTTTAACTTTATTTGTATATAGCAGTTAATCAACAGTTGAATCAATTTGATTGTTTTCCAAAGCTCCCAGTGCCTGGGCTTCTCCACGGACCAAGAAAATGCCCATTTTCAGAGGTAAGTCTTAATCATGGCATTTTTGAAAATGTAGAGTCGTCTGACTCTACCACGTATGGTTTTCTCTTTCTTCACTTGTTTATAGTTTCTTACTATGTCAGACAGTGTTGATGTTGATATTCTTATAAAATCCACTGGAGGTTCATGCAAAATTTCCTGTGGGTAATACATAAATGAGTGACTTTTCTGGTTCATGAAGATATGACTGTTCAAAGTGACTGTAATGCAAATTATTTTATGAAAGTTCCTATTTCTCTATATCTTGCCAACTTTTGATATTTCCAAACCTTGAAACTTTGCCAATACAGATGTACATTGCCTATGTTATGGGTTCAGATTTCATTTCTCTAAATATTATTGGCCAAGTGTCCATCTTGTTTTATGACTTGTAGATATTTGAGGTTCTTTCTTTCTGTGAATTGCCTAATCATATCTTTACCCATGTTTTCCCATTGGGAGGTCTTTGATAGATTTGGACAAATTTTTAGTATATTCTAGAATCCAGTCATTAGCTTTGCATATGAAAATTTTCCATATTGTAGTTTACCCCTTGGACTATGTATATTGTTTTAGGATGCATAGAAATCTTAGTTTTAATGCAGTGATAGTTACCAGTGATAGTTAGCTTTTAAAAGTATTTTAACAAATCTATCTTTACTCCAAATGTAAGTCTTAACATAGAATTTTTCTTCTTTAAAAGTTTCTTATATACATGTAACTCCATCTGTATGTGTCTGTGTGTGTGTGTGTGTGTAGGAGAGATGTGAATTAGAGATATCATTTTAGTTTATTCCTTATAATCACTTATCCCAGTTCTGAGTGCTTAATTCTGTACCATTGACCTGTTACTCTTTTTCTGTGTCAATATTACATTGCTTTGCTAACAATAAATTATTTAAACAATTCTTTTTTTTAAAGATTTATTTATTTATGCACACAAGAACTGGGCTAGAGTCACGGGAGGTGATTCAACAGAGACAGAGTAGGGAGCAGAACAGAGTAGGGAGCAGAACAGACTGTAGGCAGACAGACTGAAGTATACTGCTGAGGGGAGCAATGGGCAAGGTAGGAGAGGTCTGCTGCGCCATGTGGGTCCCCTCCCTGGCCAGCGGCAGGGATTGAACTCGTGCTGCAGTGGCTGTGGTTTGCTTCACAGTGCGTTGCTTAACTCACTGTGCCACCAGGGAGGCCCTATTTAAACAATTCTTAATATTAAGTGGAGGTTGTGGTTACTTCTTGTTTTGGGGAGTCCACTGACTTCTATTGGACCTTTGCTGTTCCAAATAGATTTAAAATTAGTTTACCAAGCTCCATGAAAAACACATATCTGCTATTATGAATGATATCTCATTGAGTCAGTAATTTAGGGAGAATTAATCTAATGTCATAATTATTGAATTTTCCCATCTATGGACATATTAATAATTTTGCCTATTTTTTAATGTCTTTTAATGATATCTTATAAATTCCTACAAAATGTTCATGCATACAATTTGTTAATTTAATTGAGTTATATTTATTTTACTAGAGAAATGTTGCTCAGTTTAAATTTCTTATATTTTTTTTGGTATAGAACATTATATTTATTTTATGCACAATATGATGCTTACCATTTTTAAGTGTACAGCTCACTGGCATTATATAAATTATGCTCTGTAATTACCACTTCTAGTTATACCACAACTTTCTCACCTGGTAGAAACTTTGTACCTATTAAATAATAACTCTATTATCCCCTTTTTTATTCTCCTTTGTCTCTATGAACTAGTATATTCTAGGTACTTAATATAAGTATATAATATTTGTCCTTCCATGTCTGGCTACTTTCACTTATCAAAATGTTTTTAAGTCTATTCATGTTGTTGCAAATGGTAGAATTTCCTTTTTTTTAATAGCTAAATAGCATTCATATGCATTCATATGGATGCACAAACACAAAATTTCCTTATATAATAAGTAAACAATATCTATAATAAAATGTGGGCTATATATACACACATATAAATGGTTTACCCACTTTTTTTTGCCCATTAAGATATTTGATGAACATTTTGCTTGCTTCCATCTTTTGGACACCATGAATAACATTTATATACAAATGGTCAAATCCCTAGCTTCAGTTTTTTTGTACATATACCCAGGGGTGGAATTACCTGGGTCATATAGAAGTTTTATGTTCAATTTGTTGAGTAAACACCAAAATATTTTTCACAGCAGCTGCATCATTTTATATTCCTACTAGCTATACAGTGGATTCCAGTTTCTCCACCTCCTCACATTTTTTTGTCACCATCCTACCAGGTATGAAGTTGTATCTCACTGTAGTTTTGGTTTTCCCTAGTGACTAACGATGCTGAGTATCTTTTCCTGTTTCTCAACTTTTGAATATGTTTGGAGAAACTTCTATTTGAGTACTTTGCTCACTATTAAATCAGTGGTTGTTGTTGAGTTGTAGGAATCAAAATATTCTGCATGTTAATAGGTAGATGATTTGAAAATATTTTCTCCCATGTATTTCTTTTCCCCTCTGTTGACCATGACTTTTGATGCATGGAAGTTTTTAGTTTCATATAGTCCAATCTACTATTTCTTTTGTTGTCTATGCTTTTGGTATCATATTCATACAGTTGTTGCAAATCTAAAGTCATAAGTATCTTTTCCAATATTTTCTACTACAAGTCATCACCACCCACACCTCTGCACCCCATCCTGAATTCCAGGCAATTCCACATTCTATCCTGGATTCTATAATAATGTCCTCATTCAAGGGTGAGACCTAATTGCTGGCAAGCTGTTATACACATGTATATCATTGTCAGCATTTGCATTGCCACAATAAAAGGACATGTTCTTCCTAAACAGGTGGATCAAGGATGGTTAGAAAATGTTTGAATTAATGTTTTGAATTAATTAATTTTTTAAAAGATTTTATTTATGTATATCATAGCAGGAGTACAGGCCAGAGTCATGGGAGGTGAAAGGATTCACCAGAGAAAGAGTGGGGAGCAGAACAGGCAGATCAACTGAAATACACTGCGGAGGGGAGCAGTGAGCAAAGCAGGAGAGGTCTGCTGTGCCTATTAATGTTTTGAATTGATATGTGCTTCCAGTTGCTAACCAAGTGCTGCTTTAATTTTGTTTGTAGGAGGCATTGTGTGGACTGGATTTGTATGTGGCTACCCCAGAGACTTAGATCACCAACAGTCAGATCCAGGGAGAAGCCACCTGTGGGCTTTAAGAAACTCCAGCAAACTGTTGCTTTGTTGTTTTTTTTTTTTTCTGTGTAATTGTAGACAGAAATAATTACTGATAGAATGTACTTTTGCATGAGAATGATAGAAATTTCTCAATATGGGGGAATCAGTGGGACTACTGCAACCATACAGCAATTTCATGCAAGATCAATAACCTTCCCCTTATGGATGTTGACCCTGAAGCAAAGGTCAACATGTAGGATGGGCTTGCCAACCTCTTTTAGTGCATCTCTCTCTAATCACAACTACCTTACTCTTTTATTATTAGCTTCCCTGTATGTGTCTCTAGGCTCTAGCTTCTTGCTTTTTGCATGCATGTCCTCTCTTCACATTTCCCTGTCTGGTACTGCTGTTCAGCCCAGCTCATGAGCCAGGGTTGACCTGGCTGCATATGTAAGAAGTCTCTTACTAGCTACTTCCTTATCTCAGCGTAGATGCCCATCTATCAGCATGCGCTTCAGTTGGTCCTGAGTTTTACTCACCTACATCCCCTCCTTTGCTAACTTCCTTTTCTAACTCCACTCGTGTGTGTTTGTGTGTGTGTGTGTGTGTGTGTGTGTGTGTGTGTGTAGAAGAACTGAGGAGTAGGCCAGAGGAGTGGGCAGGCTGGGGGGGTGAGAGAATTCATCAGAGAGAGTGGGGAGCAGAACAGGCAGATCCACTAAAATACACTGCTGAGGGGAGCAGCAAGAGATGCCATGTGGATTTGCTCCCTGGCCTGAGATCTGGCCATTGTGGTGATAATGCTTAGCCCCTAAGCCACCAGGGAGCTCCCTCTGACTCTGAGTTTGAGGTTGTCCTGAGGTTTGTTCTTTACTGGCCTCTGTGGAGTGGACAGATTAAGACAGGAATGAGTTAGTGTGGCCTCTTTCTCCCTGACTTTTTCCAGAAGCTTTTCTGCATGGAGACATCTTCATTTTTCTAGCACAGCCATCTATAAACCAGGCATTGAAAAATAAATGATAAAGAAAAAAGACAATTGACCAAGTTAATTCCTGGGAATTTTCCAGACTGAGGAAACATGTGGAATAGTTGGTTTTGATCCCTAATTGGGATACTTACACTCCAGAAGAGTTTCTCTAAAATCATTTGTGTTTTAATGAGGTCAAGATTATCAGGACACTGAAACTGATGCCATAAATAAATCATAATTAAAGATTACAAAGCATTTCTGGCTCTTATCATTATCAAGACTGATTCTTCTTTGTTATATATTTAAGAATCTTCCTACTTCTCATCAAAAATCTTTTTCTTTATTATATTTTGCCTGAACTGGTTTATCTCTGTGTTTTGTGTTAGAAACTAAATAAAACTTCATCATCCTTTTCACACAAATAAAATTCCCATAGAGATTATGAGAATATTTCTTATGTTTACCCCAAATTGTAGAACAAATTCATAGGGGAGGGGGACTATTAATTTTACTTTTGGCATTTTGGTAAGTGTCAAGTTACTGAACACAAGTCCATTATCCAGACTGTACTCCTGCAAGGCACAAGTTGGTGAAGAGCAAGTGTTTGTTTAATTTTGAGTTTTCTGAATTTTTCCTCAAACCATGGAGCTTCTGGGAAAAGACTTTATGCAAATGCACAGAGTGATTAGTAGTATCACATTTGAATTTCATGGACTTCTGTTTGAATCAGACTTCTAATCCTTAGAATTTTAATAGAATTTGTTATTTCCTTTTTATTTCCAAAATTAAAATTTCCCAGTAAATATGGATTTTAAATGTTATATACTTTATGCTTCTTTTTAGAAACTCCTATGCCATAACAGGTGCGATCATTCAGATGAATTGCATAATTTTAGTGTGTACTTTAGAATTGCTTTTATGTGTGGGGAGAACTTCACTCAAACTCTTCCTTATAGATTGACTTTCTGAATACTCAGCATTCATTAAAGAATTTTCAGGGATTTTTAAAATAAAGATAGAAATAAGTTTTGATAAGCTATTTCTTGACAAGCAAGTCATACCATAGCTTTCTGTTACTTAAGAAATATGAATTTCACATCAGCACCTTGCAATTAATAGAAACTTACCATTTGAAAACCTTGCAAAATTCCTTTAAGAAACATTTTCAAAAACTAGGTTAGGTAACTGGACACTTCATGTTGCCATAGGGGATAATCAGCTTGCTGAATCCACTGTCATTGAGGAAATGAAATTATGACTTGACTTCATTCCTACAAATCATTTCTATCCAAAGGCAGATATAAGCACCCCTTGTTGTTTTCAGACATTGTTTGTTTGTTGTGAACAAAACACTGTGTTCCTGCTTCTTCCTAGAATTAGCGTGTCAAAAGTACTCAGATTTTTAAGACAGTGAACCACACACACAAAGGAATGTGATGGGCATGATAACAGTATTCTGCAGGTGTTCACACCCTGATATCCAGAGTCTATAAATGAGTCAGGATACACAGCAAAGTGGAGTTAGGGTTGCTGGTGGAATTATGGTCGCTGATCTCCTGACTTGAAAGTAGGGAGATTATCCTGGACTATTTGGGTGAACCCAAAGGTAGTCACAAACGTCCTTAAAGGGGAATAAAGGCACAAAAGAACAAGAGGCATTGCCTTGAGACACCGGTTCAGCCCAGATCACTGACTTTCAGAATGGAGGCTGGGGATCTGAACAGAGGAACGGGAGTGACCTCAGCATGGAGGAAGGGCCAGGAGACAGATCACCTGTAGAGCTGCCCAGAAGGATGTACCCTGACAACCTTGAATTTGACCTGGAAAGATACATTTCAGACTTCTGACTGCCAAAACAAAAATAATTTGTTTTAAATCACACAATTTTTACTAATTTGTTACAGCAGTGGGAAGCAAGGGAGAGATAATAACCAGTGTGATAATATAGGACCTTTCATGTCCTCTTCTGAGCACATGTGAGAAGAGCTCTGAATACTACTCCGGTGCCTCTAGGGGGCACTGATGGAGATCCCTCATTTCAGTTTACTGGCCAGAATTGGAAACACTGACACATATTCTAAAATAGTTCAGTGTAAGTGAGGGGTTACTTGTAGTCTGGACTTATTTCCTGTTGTTTTGCACTCTACAAAGCCTCCAGAAGAGGAATCTGAGGGAAAAGGACCCTTTTTGGGCCCATGCCTGAGGAGAAGCAGGGTCTCTTGAGAGAGAGAGGTGAGGGGATGGGACCTATTTTGCACCATGAGGCTCTCTATAAAAACCTCCAGAAGAGGAATCTGAGGGAAAAGGACCCTTTTTGGGCCCATGCCTGAGGAGAAGCGGTGTCTCTTAGGAGAGAGAGGTGAGGGGATGGGACCTATTTCCCGCCTCGTGTCTCTCTTGCAACACCTCCAGAAAAGGAATCTGAGGGAAAGGGCTGTTTTTGGGCCCATGCCTGAGGAGAAGCCGGGTCTCTTAGGAGAGAGAGGTGAGGAGATGGGACCTATTTGGCTCACTGTGGCAATCTAGAAAAGCCTCCAGAAAAGAAATCTGAGGGAAAAGGGCTCTTTTTGGGCAAAAGCCTGAGGAGAAGCGGGGTCTCTTAGAAGAGAGAGTTGAGGGGATGGGACCTATTTCGCTCGCTGTGGCACTCTAGAAACACCTCCAGAAGGGAAATCTGAGGGAAAAGGACCCTTTTTGGGCCCATGCCTGAGGTGAAGCGGGGTTTTCTTTGGAGAGAGAGTTGAAGGGATGGGACCTATTTCGCTCGCTGTGGCTCTCTAGAAACACCTCCAGAAGAGAAATCTGAGGGAAAAGGACCCTTTTTGGGCCCATGCCTGTGGAGAAGCAGGGTCACTTAGGAGAGAGAGGTGAGGAGATGGGACCTGTTTCGCTGCCTGTGGCACTCTAGTAATGCCTCCAGAAGAGGAATCTGAGGGAAAAGGGCTCTTTTTGGGCCCAAGCCTGAGGAGAAGCGGGGTCTCTTTGGAGAGAGCGTTGAGGAGATGGGACCTATTTCGTGCCTTGTGACATTCTAGAAACACCTCCAGAAGAGAAATCTGAGTGAAAAGGGCTCTCTTTGGACCCAATCCTGAGGAGAAGCCCGGTCTCTTAGGAGGGAGATTGAAGGGAAGTGTATTATTTCGCGCCTTGTGGCACTCTAG
>JAGFMF010011791.1:765764-827553 GCA_019455555.1 Galemys pyrenaicus | reverse complement strand
CGGGTCTCTTAGGAGAGAAAGGTGAGGAGATGGGACCTATTTGGCTCACTGTGGCACTCTAGAAACTCCTCCAGAAGAGAAATCTGAGGTAATGGGCTCTTTTTGGGCCCAAGCCTGAGGAGAAGCGGGGTCTATTAGGAGAGAGAGTTTAGGGGATGGGACCTATTTGGCTCACTGTGGCACTCTAGAAATGCCTCCAGAAGAGAAATCTGAGGGAAAAGGGCTCTTTTTGGGCCCTTGCCTGAGGAGAAACTGGGTCTCTTAGGAGAGAGAGTTGAGGGGATGGGACCTTTTTCGCACTGTGTGTCTCTCTAGAAACACCTCCAGAAGATGAATCTGAGGGAAAAGGACCCTTTTTGGGCCCATGAATGAAGAGAAGCCGGGTTTGCTAGGAGAAAGAGGTGAGGGGATGGGACCTATTATGCACCATGTGGAGCTCTACAAACGCCTCCAGGAGAGAAATCTGAGGGAATAGTGCTCTTTTTGGGCCCAAGCCTGAGGAGAAGCGGGGTCTCTTTGGAGAGAGCATTGAGAAGATGGGACCTATTTCGTGCCTTGTGACATTCTAGAAACACCTCCAGAAGAGAAATCTGAGGGAAAAGGGCTCTCTTTGGACCCAATCCTGAGGAGAAGCCCGGTCTCTTAGGAGGGAGATTGAAGGGAAGTGTATTATTTCGCGCCTTGTGGCACTCTAGAGACACCACCAGAAGAGAAATCTGAGGGAAAAGGACCCTTTTTGGGCCCATGCCTGAGGAGAAGCGGGGTCTCTTAGGAGAGAGAGGTGAGGAGATGGGACTTATTTGGCTCACTGTGGCACTCTAGAAACTCCTCCAGAAGAGAAATCTGAGGTAATGGGCTCATTTTGGGCCCAAGCCTTCGGAGAAGCGGGTCACGTTGGAGAAAGAGGTGCGGTAATGCGACCTATTTTGCAGCGTGTGGAGCTCTAGAAACGCCTCCAGAAGAGAAATCTGAGGGAAAAGGACCCTTAATGGGCCCATGCCTGAGGAGAAGCAGGGTCTCCTAGGAGAAAGAGGTGAGCGGATGGGACCTATTTCGCTCGCTGTGGCACTCTAGAAACTCCTTCAGAAGAGAAATCTGAGGGAAAAGGACCCTTTTTGGGCCCATGCCTGAGGAGAAGTGGTGTCTCTTAGGAGAGAGAGGTGAGGAGATGGGACCTATTTCCCGCCTCGTGTCTCTCTTGCAACACCTCCAAGAGGAATCTGAGGGAAAAGGGCTGTTTTTGGGCCCAAGCCTGAGGAGAAGCGGTGTCTCTTAGAAGAGAGAGTTGAGGTATGGGACCTATTTCACTCACTGTGGCACTCTAGAAACACCTCCAGAAGATGAATCTGAGGGAAAAGGACACTATTTGGTCCCATGAATGAGGAGAAGCTGGGTCTCTTAGGAGAGAGAGGTGAGGGGATGGGACCTATTTTGCACCATGTGGAGCGCTAGAATCGCCTCCAGAAGAGAAATCTGAGGGAAAAGGGCTGTTTTTGGGCTCATGCCTGAAGACAAGCGGAGTCTCTTAGAAGAGAGAGTTGAGGGGATGGGACCTATTTCGCTCCCTGTGGCTATCTAGAAACACCTCCAGAAGATGAATCTGAGGGAAAAGGGCTCTTTTTGGGCTCATGCCTGAGGAGAAGCGGGGTCTCTTAGGAGAGAGAGTTGAGGGGATGGGACCTATTTGGCTCACTGTGGCACTCTAGAAACACCTCCAGAAGAGAATTCTGAGGGAAAAGGACCCTTTTTGGGCCCATGCCTGAGGAGAAGCCGGGTCTCTTAGGAGAGAGAGTTGAGGGGAAGTGTATTATTTTGCGCCTTTTGGCACTCTAGAAACTCCTCCAGAAGAGAAATCTGAGGGAAAAGGGCTCTTTTTGGGCCCATGCCTGAGGAGAACCGGGGTCTCTTAGGAGAGAGAGGTGAGGAGATGGGACCTATTTCCCGCCTCGTGTCTCTCTTGAAACACCTCCAAAAGAGAAATCTTAGGGAAAAGGGCTCTTTTTGGACCCAAGCCTGAGGAGAAGCGGGGTCTCTTAGGAGAGAGAGGTGAGGGGATGGGACCTATTTCGCTCCCTGTGGCACTCTAGAAACTCCTCCAGAAGACAAATCTGAGGGAAAAGGTCCATTTTTGGGCCCATGCCTGAGGAGAAGCCAGGTCTCTTAGGAGAGAGAGGTGAGGAGATGGGACCTATTTGGCTCACTGTGGCAACCTAGAAATGCCTCCAGAAGAGAAATCTGAGGGCAAAGGGCTCTTTTTGGGCCCAAGCCTGAGGAGAAGTGGGGTCTCTTAGAAGAGAGAGTTGAGGGGATGTGACCTATTTCGCTCGCTGTGGCACTCTAGAAACTCCTCCAGAAGAGAAATCTGAGGGAAAAGGACCCTTTTTGGGCCCATGAATAAGGAGAAGCTGGGTTTGCTAGGGAAAAGAGGTGAGGGGATGGGACCTATTTTGCATCGTGTGGAGCTCTAGAAACGCCTCCAGAATAGAAATCTGAGGGAAAAGGACCCTTTTTGGGCCCATGCCGGAGGAGAAGCTGGTTTTGCTAGGCAAAAGAGGTGAGGAGATGGGACCTATTTCCTGCCTCGTGTCTCTCTAGAAACACCTCCAGAAGAGGAATCTGAGGGAAAAGGGCTCTTTTTGCGCCCATGCCTAGGAGAAGCGGGGTCTCTTAGGAGAGAGAGTTGAGGTGATGGGACCTATTTGGCTCACTGTGGCACTCTAGAAATGCCTCCAGAAGAGAAATCTGAGGGAAAAGGACCCTTTTTTGGCCCATTCCTGAGGAGAAGCCGGGTCTCTTAGGAGAGAGAGTTGAGGGGAAGTGTATTATTTCGCGCCTTTTGGCACTCTAGAAACTCCTCCAGAAGAGAAATCTGAGGGAAAAGGGCTCTTTTTGGGCCCATGCCTGAGGAGAACCGGGGTCTCTTAGGAGAGAGAGGTGAGGAGATGGGACCTATTTCCCGCCTCGTGTCTCTCTTGAAACACCTCCAAGAGGAATCTGAGGGAAAAGGGCTGTTTTTGGGCCTTTGCCCTAAGAGATGCAGGGTCTCTTAGGAGAGAGAGGTGAGGAGATGGACCTATTTCCCGCCTTGTGTCTCTCTTGAAACACCTCCAAAAGAGGAATCTGAGGGAAAAGGGCTCTTTTTTGACCCAAGCCTGAGGAGAAGCGGGGTCTCATAGAAGAGAGAGTTGAGGGGATGGGACCTATTTCGCTCGCTGTGGCACTCTAGAAACTCCTCCAGAAGGCAAATCTGAGGGAAAAGGACCCTTTTTGGGCTCATGCCTGAGGAGAAGCGGGGTCTCTTAGGAGAGAGAGTTGAGGGGATGGGACCTATTTTGCTCCCTGTGTCTCTCTAGAAACACCTCCAGGAGATAAATCTGAGGGAAAAGGAACCTTTTGGGGCCTTGCCTGAGGAGAAGCAGGGTCTCTTAGGAGGGAGATTGAGGGGAAGTGTATTATTTCGCGCCTTGTGGCACTCTAGAATCACCTTCAGAAGAGAAATCTGAGGGAAAATGACCCTTTTTGTGCCCATGCCTGAGGAGAAGCGGTGTGTCTTAGGAGAGAGAGGTGAGGTTATGGGACCTATTTCCCGCC
Source organism: Galemys pyrenaicus (assembly GCA_019455555.1). Taxonomy (NCBI): domain Eukaryota; kingdom Metazoa; phylum Chordata; class Mammalia; order Eulipotyphla; family Talpidae; genus Galemys; species Galemys pyrenaicus. Next base: position 823,962 of record JAGFMF010011791.1, on the reverse strand, counting down.
TCGTGTCTCTCTTGCAACACCTCCAGAAAAGGAATCTGAGGGAAAAGGGCTGTTTTTGGGCCCATGCCTGAGGAGTGCCGGGTCTCTTATGAGAGAGAGGTGAGGAGATGGGACCTATTTGGCTCACTGTGGCACTCTAGAAACTCCTCCAGAAGAGGAATCTGAGGTAAAAGGGCTCTTTTTGGGCCCCTGCCTGAGGAGAAGCGGGGTCTCTTAGGAGAGATTTGAGGGGATGGGACTTTTTTCGCACTGTGTGGCACTCTAGAAACGCCTCCAGAAGAGAAATCTGAGGGAAAAGGACCCTTTTTGGGCCCATGAATGAGGAGAAGCCGGGTTTGCTATGAGAAAGAGGTGAGGGGATTGGACCTATTTTGCACCATGTGGAGCGCTAGAATCGCCTCCAGAATAGGAATCTGAGGGAAAAGGGCTGTTTTTGCGCTCTTGCCTGAGGAGAAGCGGGGTCTCCTAGAAGGGAGAGTTGAGGGGATGGGACCATTTCGCTCCCTGTGGCTCTCTAGAAATACCTCCAGAAGAGAAATCTGAGGGAAAAGGATCCTTTTTGGGCCCATGCCTTAGAGTAGCGGGGTCTCTTAGGAGAAAGAGGTGAAAGGATGGGACCTATTTTGCACCGTGTGGAGCTCTAGAAACGCCTCCAGAATAGAAATCTGAGGGAAAAGGACCCTTTTTGGGCCCATGCCTGACGAGAAGCTGGTTTTGCTAGGCCAAAGAGGTGAGGTGATGGGACCTATTTTGCACCGTGTGGAGCTCTAGAAAAGCCTCCAGAAGAGAAAACTGAGGGAAAAGGGCTCTTTTTGGGCTCGTGCCTGAGGAGAAGCGGGGTCTCTTAGGAGAGAGAGTTGAGGGGTTGGGACCTATTTGTCTCACTGTGGCACTCTAGAAATACCTCCAGGAGAGAAATCTGAGGGAAAAGTGCCCATTTTGGGCCCATGAATGAGGAGAAGCCGGGTCTCTTAGGAGAGAGAGGTGAGGAGATGGGACCTATTTCGCTCCTTGTGGCTCTCTAGAAACCCCTCCAGAAGAGAAATCTGAAGGAAAAAACCCTTTTTTGGCCCATAGCTGAGGAGAAGCATGGTCTCTTAGGTTAGAGAGGTGAGGGGAAGTGTGTTATTTCCCGCCTATGTCTCTCTTGAAACACCTCCAGAAGATGTGTCTGAAGGAAAAGGGCTCTTTTTGGGCCCATGCCTGAGGAGAAGCCGGGTATGCTAGGAGAAAGAGGTGAGGGGATGGGACCTATTTCTCTCCCTGTGGCGCTCTAGAAACGCCTCCAGAAGAGAAATCTGAGGGAAAACGGGCCTTTTTGTGCCCAAGCCTGAGGAGAAGCAGGTTCTCTTAAGAGAAAGAGTTGACTGGATGGGACCTATTTCGCTCCCTGTGGCTCTCTAGAAACATCTCCAGAAGAGGAATCTGCGGGTAAAGGACTCTTTTTGGGCTCATGCCTGAGGAGACGCGGGGTCTCCGTGAAGAATGACCTTTGTAGTTAGACCTATTTCTAGCCTGTGGCACTATAAAAAAACCTTCCTAAGAGTTATCTGAGGGAAAAGGACCCTTTTTGGGCCCATGCCTAAGGAGAATTGAGTTCTCCAAGGAGACATTGGTGAGGCGATCGGAGTTATATCGTGTTTTGTTGCCCTCTAGAGAAGCCTCCAGAAGACAAATCTGAGGTAAAGGACCCTTTTTGGGCCCATGCCTGAGGAGAAGCGAGTTCTCCAAATAGAAGGACCTTAGTAGTGGGACTTATTTTGTGCCTGGTTGGGCTCTAGAAGTGTCTCCAGAAGAGAAATCTGAGGCCACTGGACCCACTTTGGGCCCATGCGTGAGGAGATTCATGGTCTTAGAGGAGAAAAACGTGAGGGATGGGAGTTATTTCGTGCCTGTTTGGGCTCTAGAAGAACCACCTGAAGGAAATCTGAGGCAAAGGACCCACTTTTGGCCCATGCGTGAGGAGAGGCAGGTTCTCTTAAGAGATAGAGGTGAGGGGATGGGAATTATTTTGCGCCTGTTTGGGTCTAGAAGAGCCACCAGTAGAGAAATCTGAGGCAATTGGACCCTTTTTCTGCCCATGCGTGAAGAGATGTGCGGTCTCTGTGGAGGAAAACGTGAGTCGATGGTACTTATTTTGCGCCGTTTTTCGATCAAGAGGAGCCTCCAGAAGAGAAATTGAATCAAAAGGACCCTCTTTGGGCCCATGTCTGACTAGATGCGCGGTCTCTGAGGAGTTAAATGTGAGGGGATGGGAGCTATTTTGCACCGGGTTGGCCTCTGGAAGAGCCTCCAGAAGAGAAATCTGAGGCAATAGGACCCTTTTGGGCCCATGCGTGAGGAGATTCGGGTCTCTGAGGACGAAAACGTTAACTTGTGCAGTAGTGGCTGCATCATCTTTGCAGTGTGGTGATTAGCCCCTTGCACCACCAGGGAGGCTCTATGAGTGATGATATTTTGAAGGATCGTCTTGGGAGAGTCTTCCAGTTGTGTTCCCCACCTAAACGGGGTGAAGACTCCAGCCTCAAAGAGCCCACTTTCCTTGATCCTGGACCATACTCTGGGTAGTATGTGGAACTATACACAATGCTGTATTCAATGGCATTCAAAGAGGATATTTATATTGTCATTGTTCCTAAGAGAAGGCAAGACTGAGACCCCACACAATCTGGCCAAAAGGGATTGGTGATATTTTTGTGAGCCTGCAGATGGTAAATGTAGTTCAGTAGAGGAATGCAAAATAAGTGATGGGAATGTTATGAACTGATCATATGACATGTGAATTGGAAAACAGCCTTTTTGTGGCAATTATAAGAAAATGATGAAAACCATTAGTTTAATGCATAACTAGTATGGTCTATATTAAATATCTACTGATAGATGCACTCATGTGTCTAAATGAAGAAGCCATGGCTTGGTATATTTAATGTAGCCTGGGAACTCTTATGCTGGTTCAAAATCAGCACAGGATTTTTGTATGACTTAAAATAAGAGAATTTTACCACTCAGGCATATTCAAGTTGGAATTTGAGAGAATTCAACACTACAAAGTCAATGTTTGCAGGCACATTGACAATGATATAGAAAGCTGTCTATCCTTTTCTAAATAAAAAAATCCCCTAAGTAAAACTTATTTACTCCAATATTGAATCTGCATTCTTGTCTGTGTGGTTAGGGCTACCATAGCTGAGTACTATGGGTCAGAGACAGGTGTTTAAAATAACAGAAAGGTACTTCCTCATGGTTCTAGAGGCTGGAAGTTCAACATCAAGGTATCAACTGAGTTTATTTCTTCTGGTATTTCTCTCCTTGGCTTGTAGAGGGTCATCTTCTCCCTGTGTCTTCGCTGGTCTCGCTTTGAGTGTGTCCTCATCCTACTCATCTTATGTGGATTCCAGTCACATGGGATCAGGTCCCATCCTACAAGCCACATTTCAACTTGCTGACCCTTTTTAACACCCAGTTTCCTGAAACAGTCACATCGGAGGCACTGAGATCTAGGACTTCACCATGTGGATTTTGAAGTGGCATCTTTAATCCATTACACTGTCTTATAAATACCATTTTGGAAATATTTACCCCATTATAATGCAGCAGTCTGATACTATTGAATAAATATTAAGATGTATGATATGAGAAATACAGTTATGTTTGTCTGTAATTATATTTTCCAAGAGTTGAAGTTTAGCTACATCATAATGTAATATTCTCACTGCACATAATCACTGACTGGATTTGAGGTGCTTCATTCCTCTTCCTCCCTGGAGGTAGAACTTATTGCTTCTTGTGGGCTTAGACTCATCTTCTGGTTCCCAGATGCATTAATTAATTGTTCATCAACTATTTATTGGACTGTTTATCCATTCTAGAGTTTATCATTACTTCATTGACTATTGTCTGCTACAATACTGATGGTCGGGTTGGAAAGCAAGCTTCTTACGGTGTGATTAAAAATAATAATACCAGTTCGATGTTTACTATTGGCTTGGCATTTTAATAATATTAAGTACACTGCTTTATTAATCCTCACAATACTACCATTGGGAAGAGAAAGTTTTAATCTACACTGTACTAATGATGAAAATGGAGTCCTAAGAGGTCATAACAGAGTATTAGTTTTCTATTGCTACGCAACATATTAACATATTACCAGGAATGTGGTAGCTTAGGAACCAGTCCTTTATCAGCTCCCAGTGCTTCATCAGGTGAGCAGTCTAGCATGGTGTGGCAGGGTTCACTGCTCAGGATTTTACAACCAGACATCAAGATTCTGGGCCCGCTGACTTCTCCTCCTGAGGCTCTGGCAAAAGAATTGCTTCTGAGCTCATTCAGGTTGTGGAGAGAATCCAGTTCCTTATGGTTGTAAGCCTGAGGTCCTGCTCCATTCCTAGCCGTCCAGCAGGGGCCACTCTCAGACTCTCAGGGCCACTGCATTTCTTGCCACCTGGTTTCCCCCATTCTCAATGCATAGCAGCACATCGACTCCTTCTCATGCTTCACGTCTATGATGTCTGCCATTCTCTAGATACAGATTTAGAGGACTTGCATCCTGAAAGTCAACTGTCCCAAGTAATATCACTTAACTGAGGAGTAAAACCCATCAATTTCACAGTCTGGATTTATGTAGGTCATGGGTACTGGGTGGGAGTCACCTTGGAAAGCAACTTACAATTCTGCTTAGTACAATCAGTTAACTGGGGGCTGCGGTGATGCTGTGTCACAGACACCACAAAGCCTCAGTGACAGCAAACCCATGCATTGTATGCCTTAGGCATGTATGTTGGTGTGTGTGGTGAGGGCGTGGTCAGGTGAGCTGGCCCCTTAGGCGACTATCTTTGCCACTCTGTGCCTTGTCCTCTGGCTGGGAGTGATGACAGCAAATCAGGAGGGCAAGCACAATAATAAATGGCTTTTAGGCTTCAGGTTCCAAACTCGCACTTTAGGTACCTGTCATTGGGTTTTCATTTATTGGCAAAAGCAAGTCTTGTGGTCAAAATAGGAGGTGAAGAAATATTCTCTCTTTATGGGAAGAACTTCAAATCAGAAAACAAAGAAGGCAGGAATGAGTGAAGAACTGGTACTGAGGATCAAAGTCCTGCTTGGCTCCAGCAAATTCCCCTGTGTCCCTGCTTGCGTTTCCTGCCAGCACGTGTGGTATCTGGTAGATGAGCTCAGGTAGTTCGGGACTGAGCTTTCCTTGTCTGAGTGATTCTTCCATGTCTGGTGACCAATGTTTTATGTGATGAGTCAGACAGTAAATATTTTAGGCAATGTGGATTTTACTGTCTCTGTCACAATTCCTCTGCTTGCTGCTCAGGCATGAAAGCAACTGTAGACAATATACAAATAAAATGTAATTTAAAATCACTGGCTACAGCTCTGATCTGGCCTGTGGACCACAGTTTGCTGATCTTTTGGTCTATGCCCAATTAACTATGACTTGAACTGTACTAGATAGCTGGTAAAATTCTGCAACCATAACATTGGACAGCAAATTATGCAAACTCTAAATAGACATGATCACTATGCTGACAGCTCTGCCAAGGAACTGTTGTTTGGCTGAGTGATCCTGCTTCAAGGTGTGGATTGGCTGGTTGAGGCAGGTCAGCTACACATGCATTTGTTCTGAGACTTCAGTTGAAAGAACAATTATAATCCCTTGACATGAACTCTGCTTCTGGTGGTTCACTAGAATGGATGTCTGGTAACACTTAATGGCCCAAACAGTCTTAGGATAAGACTGAACATAGATAATAGGATATAGTATTTGCTGTCATTGTAGAGAAAAGGAGAGAATTGAATATTTAGAGAAAAAATCCAAATTGCCACACCTAGGGGAATGGTACAATTATTCTGAAAAATTATTGCCAATATTGTCTTTTTTTGGACCTAGAAACATTTAGCCAAAGGGATTCATTCACTGTGACACTTGATGGCAGAATAATTATAAATAAACAGAAGCACTCCATTTTAAGCATGTACATAGGAGAGAAATGTTCATGTTATCATTGTTGGATTAGCTTCCATTTTAAAAATTTTCTTGGGTTATTTACTTATCAGCTATAGACAACAAGAAAAAAAATTGACTAAAAGAGACCAATCTTTGTCCACAGAAATCATGCCAAGTACCAATCAAATTTTCATAATGCAAATTCGCAGAAGCACAGCAACATGTGTGCAAAATCCACTGTACCACCCAGCAATTCAATTTCACTCACTTATGGCACATCTGAATGCACTTGATCACAAAGCTTAGATACGAAGGACCTGATAGTTCCATACTGATATCACAGTCGAACATAGTCATACGTAGTCAAACATAGACAAACCAGTTGGGATCACACAACCAACTTACATAAAGAGCAGAATATATGACCAGATATTAAGCAATTGACCATCAAACCCTAAATAACATCCTTTAGACAAAGATTATTTTGGTTGAATTCAGAAGTTCTGGCCTCTGGTTCTGTTCAATGTGTTGGATAAATTATCTGTTGCAAGTGTCTGTTTTATCTTACAAAAGAAAACAAAAAGTACCTTGCAAAGTTGATGTGAAAAACAGTTAGATCCCATCTTTCTAAGGGTCTTGTCAAATATCCAACAAGTCCAATATGGGCCTCTAATACCCTTCATCTCACTGAAGAAAAGAGGAACTTTTTTTGTATAGATCAAACTTTGTGTCTTTGACACATTTTATCATTTCAGTATTGACTCAAAGCTATTCATGCCTCCTCAAATCCTATAAAGTGATATTTTCATTTAGACTCAGTATAACTCAATCGTTGTCTTGAAAAATGGAATTCCCTTTTTAAAATTTTATTAATTTATTTTAACCGATATAATATTGGGGGCACCCTAATCAGATATTACCATCCCTTTTGAAACACCATAAAGCAGGAATGTTTTCTAACCTGACATCTTCCACATATGCATTTTGATGACAGGCAGAGAACTGACCCAGCTGAGTGGGTGATTAATTGCCAGTAATTGTAAGCTGTTTGTACTGAGAGTACTGTTTAAGTACCACATGAAAAAGCATTGTCTTAAACAATTAAACCATATAGTCAAATGTCAGAAAGAACAACTTAGCATCAATTATGAAAGCTATATTTTCACTCTTTAGATTATAAAAGGGCAGTATTAATTAAGTCTGCAATGAGCCAATTTATTGTGATTGACTCATAGTAATGTCAGGAGAATAGCATCAAGTTCATTCCAACTTATCAGTGCTATGAGGGACAATCAAAGGGTTACTACTGCAGAGACTTTTGCTTACCAACATTTTCTTTTGAATTTTTAATGCCAAAGTCAATGTTACAAGTGCAACATGGCACAAAAATACATCATAAAACATGCATGCCATGTTTTAAAACAGATGAAACATTACTTTCTAATTATAAAAAGTTAGATTGTATTTACATGTAATCATTGACCTCATCTACTTTATAAAAGTTAAGTGTTGCTACTTTCAGACAGGAATATGTATTAACTAGGTACCTTAATATTCAAAACCAGTTACCAATTCTGTCACTCACACATCTGATAACTAAAACATGGTGATTTCTTTCTTTAATCAAAATCACAAATTATTAATAGATAATTTCAAATGCTCATAAAAAATCAAAGGAATCATCTTCAATATAAGAATTAACATAATCTTTCTTGAGACATCAATATTAAGATATACAGTAAGACAATTTTCTTTCTTCCATGCTATGTAATTCATTGATGTACTAAAATATGAGAAAATTATGTCTTATATTTCTCCTGTGAGTTTAATATTGTCCCTTTGTGCCCCAAACATTATAAACTCCCATGACCATCTGTCACATCAAAATCTCCCTCCCAGGTTGTCTCCTTAAAACTTTTTATTACCTCAATGAAAAGAGAACACGTTAAATTTTCGAGAGCCCAGGTATCCAAGTCTACCCTTGGCAGATCTTTCTACAATGCAGAGCAAGGAGACAAAGGGTGATATTATCCATAGTACATTAATTACAGAGAGCAGAAAGTTAAGGCAGTAAATACAAGCTTTGTGATCACACTGAAGATCAAAGAAATTAGAGTCCAGCTGCATTACCCTGCAAACAAGATCAACTTTGGAATGAAATTAGGAGAATGGTAAGAAAAGAGCCATATAGGCTATATTCCCAGCTTCTGTCATGGTCCCCATAGAAGACAGAATCTCAATAAATATGTTACTTAATACTCACAACTCCGTAATGTTAGGAGTACGCTTTACATCATAGGACCTGAATTAGATTGATCACATACTAGGCCATAGGAAAAACATCAACAGATAAATGAAGATCAAAATCTTAACAAATATCTTCTCTGATCATATAGGCATCAAGCTACAAATAAACCATGAAAAGAAAGCAAGGAGCCCTCCCACTTCATGGAGATCAAGACCTGCACTACTGGAACCATTGGATTAATTAGGAGATCTAAGACGCAATTAAAAAATACCTTGAAGCAAATGACCATGAGGACACAATTTTTCATAATGTATGGAACACAGCAAAAGCTGCAGTAAGAGGGAAGTATATGGCAGGTTAGGTCCACATCAATAAACAAGAAAGAACCCAAAGAAACAACCTAATCTCCCATATCAAAGAACTAGAAGAAGAAGAAGAAGAACAACAACAACAACAACAAAAAAAAAACCTCAAAACCAACAGAAGAAAAAAGAAAGGAAATAGAAAAAATTTAAGTATAAATAAATGAAATAGAAGTTAAAAAATCCAAAAGATCAATGACTAAAACTTGGTTCTTTGAAAAAATAAAATAGACAAATCTCTAACAAGCCTCACAAAGAAAAACCCAAATGCTTATTGCAGCATTATTTATAATTGGAAAGACATGGAAACAATCCAAATGCCCAAAAATAGACGACTGAATTAAGATGTGATATAGGCACATGCACACACACACACACACACACACACTGGAATACTATTAGGCAATCAAAAAGATAAACCCATCCCATTTGCAGCAGCATGGGTGGAGCTTGGAGGGATTATGCTCAATGAAATAAGTCAGAAAATAAAAGGAAAATATTGGATGGTATCACTTAAAGAATGAATATAGGGGCATCAAATAAGGATTAAGAAAAAAAGAGAAAAAACTATAAATTAGAGAGATTCAACAGGGAAGGTGGAGGGAGAGGGGTTAAAACAGGGCAGAAAGAGCACAAGAGACTATGGCGATAATTCATGGATAACTTGGTGGTGGGAATTTTACAGGGATTACACTTGAGAGGAGAAATCAAACATTGTACAAAAATGAACAGTGATGTAACATATATACATATACATATATATAAACATTAAAAATTTTTAAAAACTTACTCAGTTGCACATATAATTAAACAAAAAGAAATGATGTAACACTGTCCAGGTCATGCAGCCACGGTGAGGCAGGTCTGGAACTTTATTCTAGACCAATTGAATTTTAAAAGTCCATTTTTCCCATCTCTGTTTCATGTTGTATTTTCCCTAAGGCTTATGTTAACATTGGTTATTGCATCACTAGCTTTCTTATAATAGCATCTGGAGTTTGCATGATGTCATTGGAAACCAGTCATACTTTTATCCATACCTTTCATCTATACCTGGATTCTCTCTTTCAACTTGAACAATTAGATTTGGCCACTGTCCACTTGAAAAGATAAATTCCTTTTCTTCTGGGGAGACGTAAGAGCTCTGTACTCAGACTTTCCTAAATGAAGTGTGTTCAGACTTCCATGCTTTGCACACTGCTGCTTATTGCCTGAAATGCAGGTTCTCCCTTCTTTCTGCCCTCCCACCCTGCAGCTGGTTTCCTTGTCCTTCTAGATTTGGTCAAGTATCACATCTTCTGAGAATATTTCAGAGAGAAACAGTTCAGGTTTGGTGTCATCATTTATGCTCCCACAGCTTAAGCTTCCTGGTCTACCTGGTATTCATCATTCTGCTGTGATTGTTGGCTTTATTATTTGTTTTTTACAAAACCTATAACCTTTGGAGGCATGGACTTATCTTAGTTGCCAAAATAGAGCAATAAGAAGACTGTGTCCTTTGAGGTCCAGCAGACCTCTTTTTTAAGTTCTGCTCAGATATTTCCCAGATGTACAGCTATAAGCATGTTCCTCTACTTTCCTGAGTGTTAGCTTTATTGTAGTTTTATTTTGAATAGGGCTGCTAATAACTACTCCTCAAAGAATTTGTTAATATAAGAAATAAACATATGGAAAACAGTTAATATGGTAAATGGCACATATTTTCTGTTATTATAAACCATTTAACATCATTGTTAAATGAACAAATAGCCTCTCATCACTAAAAATCAAGACTCAAATTTGCAGGAAGCTGTTTTATTTCTATTGAGATGTAATTTTTGCTACTCCATTCTAACACTTCTTAAAATGATGTCCTTTAAATTACCAATGGCTTACTAAGAGGATTTTTCTTTTTGTTAAATTTCTTTATATTAGATTAATTTTGCCATTTATTCCTTGAGTTCATTCTGTATGCAGGTCCTATGTTACATTAACTCTTTTGTATAAACTTTGGCTCACCAACAACTATGAACACCATGACCTACTTATCCTTATTACAGTCTGATGTAGAACAACACTCTCATGAGTCTTAAAAATAGGCATATCTGTCCAGAAAAAGGACTGAGAGACATGTTCTTAAGATTCTGATTACAGAACTGAGGCCCCGAGGGAGAAGGGGGAGTGCTAGGGAATATAACAGGGAGGAGGAGGTACAATGGTCTGTGATGGTGGAGTGTTTGCGAGTTGGTGATAGATACGCTATGGCAGTACTACCTGATGGGGATACCCCAATGTTAGCACAGTTAAAAATTAGTTAATTTATAAGTGTAAATTCTTAAGGCATAGATCCTAAGGAGAACATCTGTAATCAGGTAAGTACTTGTACATAAAAATTAATGAAAAAAGATTTTGAAAACTTAAGATTCTTCAGTTTTTGTTTGTTGGGTTTTTTTACTGATGTGGTTTGTGGGGCACTGCTTTATATCTTTTTGGGGTCTAAAAAGGGCTACTTAATGACACCCCTCTGATTCCTTTTACCAGGTCCTCAGTGGAAAAGACGTCTGGAGAACTTTTTTGGTTTTCACAATTGGGGAAGTGCTAATGGCATCTTTGAAGCAGAAATCAAAGATTCTACTAAACATTGCACAATGAAACTACCTCCCCAACAACAAGGAATACTGAGGTTGAAAAACACTATCTGAGGGCCTTTATTTCTCTGAGAATGTTTTGTTGGAATTAAAGACTTTTGTAGATTGTTAACATGCCCTACAAATGCCAATTCAAAAGTGAAAAGTAAAAAATAGGAAAAAAAGTGAAAGTTTCATTTTTAATTAGGACTTTTACTGAAAGTATCCTCTTCCAGCTATAAAACTGCTTGGAATATCAATTCCAATCTGACCACCCAGGCCAAAATTTAGTGACATGAAACAACTATAGATTGACAAGACATATTTAGCAATTTATGCTCTTCCCCGAGATTAGTTAACACTGAGAAGTATTGAATAGTATCAATTTTAAAGAGTCTTTAGGTCTGTGGTAAAAAATTGAGTAACTTGTAAAATAAATAAGAGATCAAAAGCAAAATGTTATACTAGATCCTAATGGAACAACACTTTGTAAAATATGCAAAAATATGTGAATCAGAGGTTTTATAACTAGTCAAAATTTGAACTTTGATTATAAAGATCATAGGAAGACAAGCAATCAAGAACTTGGAGAGTTTTATTTGAAACCATCCCAAGGGCCCCACAAAGCTACTGCAGAAACTTTAGTATAAATTCTGGAGATATTTATACCATTATAAATTCTGGTATGTCTAATTGTGGATGAAAAAGTAAGAATGGCAGATTAGCATAGAAAAAGGTAAAAAGAACAAATAAAATTAGGAGTATGAGAGGGTAATAAAGGAAACCAATTCTTTCCTTAAAAGTTTGACAATTATTTTTGAAGAAATGTCTGCCTGACTGTTCTCAGTGGCTAAATAATCCAGTTGATTAAGAAACGGACTTAGCAGACAATCTCATCTAGTAAATATGAAAGGCGTTAGAAAATCTAAGTTTTGGCTTTATCTTTAATCATGGATGGATAAGCTATTAGTGAAATGTTAATGGGAATTTTACAAAGAGAGGGTCAGGCTTTCCCCACTTGAAGCTACCAAATTATCTTAATTTTAGTGGCTAATTAGACATATGCCTCCTGATGTGATATGTGATATGAAGCATATAGAATTTCCATGCTAAAAGATGGTAGCACCAAAAACTAATTAAGGTTTAGAACTTAATTCCTACTTTTAGAAAAAAATTGAAAGACAAGTAAAAATACACCATAAAAAGCAGTCAAATCCACAACACAAAATATTATAGAGAACAACTGTCCTACCTAGTCTTTGAAAAAGGTGTTGAGTATGTGAAATAGGCTAAAAGGAGGTAGTGCTTTGTATTAAAATTGTGGATTGTGCTTGGTTATGTTATTTTTTTGCAAGTAAATTCCTTTTCTTATGTAGTTATTATTACTTGTTTTTACTTTTGCCTTGTTATTTACAGCTCTATTGGTGCAAATTCCCTTATGTGCTTACTAGAGAATTTATGTACTCTACATACATTGATAATGTTCTCATTCATTAGCTATGATGGAGGAATTATTGTACTAAGATCTTTGCTGGCTGTTGGAGAAAACTTGCCAGTATAACTGGATGTGGGTGTGTCTTCAAAGGGTTGATGTTCTGGGGTTTTTGTGTGCTCCATTACTGAGGTTCTGTCCAAATGCATAGTTTAATACTCAGTCAGGAAGATGGGGAGGGGTGGGTGTGGGAAGGAGAGTGTTGTGTGGGTTGTATTCAGATTTTTGACTTGATTCCTCTGAGGTGTTTTGCTTCTAGAATATATTTCGTTAATATTCCACCCAATTGCTCTGATACCCTGTACTTATCATGCACCACTCCAAGGCATGACTGCAGTTTTCTGTTGTCACGGCTGGGTGAACTGGGGAGAGTTCTCAGGCTAAAAAGTCATAAACCCACGGATATTAATGAAATCTTTCAAGTATAAACTCTTCAAGTTTTTTTTTTAATCATTTGGGCCATTTCTATTGCTTTCAAATGGCCATTTTGAATATTGTTCAAGCTTTATTTTCTAATGGTTGACCTGCCAGACCGCTTTATGCCTGTCACTGTAACCCTTACCTTTGCTGGTCACTTCTTTTAAAGAAATAATGAACAAATATTTTATAAAGTCTTCTGTTCTAATATGAGGAATGACTGGGTTTCTACAAGATTTTCACAATTTATTTAGGGCTCACAGTTACCAAGACACATAGTTTAAACATTTTTCCAATAGGTAAAACCTCGAGTGATGTGTATTTTGTTAGAAATAATTCCAATGGCTAGGTTTAAATATATTTTGGAGAGGGAAAACACTTTATAACATTAAGTAAGTTTGCTTATCTATCAAATAGAGACCTTCCACAAATAACTTAGACAAGTGTAAATATACCAGGAGAATAAAAATGGGAAGAGAATCATGTATGGCAATAATTCAGTTATGTAAAATTACATATCTGATCATATGTCATTTGATGGCCTTTTATCTGAAAGCAAAGGGGCCAGATGTGTTTCAAAATTATGAAAGCTTTAGATTTTAGAAAAATAATGTCATGTTATTTAACACTGCAACAGGTGCTTGTGGCAACACACCCTAATCAGACACATTAATATTTTTACTGTGAGTTGTATAAATACTATATTAAGTGAATGAATAATGAGTAAGTATATATTCATGTCAGGATTTGACACAAGCGGGTACTATAAAATTTTTATGTTTCGAATTTTTCTTTTTATTTCAGAATTGCTCATTATTCATCTGGATGTGCAGAGACATATTTATGATAGAACAATTACTAAATCCACAGTGTGCTGTAGTTTCAGGTGAATTTTTACCCTTCTGTGTACTTTTTACTATTTTTGAATGTTTTTACTATCAGATGTATTATTTAGATGATCATAAAATATTTTTTAAAATGTCTTATAAAAATCTATATTGTTATTAGAACATCTGCTAAAATAATTTTGTATTTATATCTCACTTTAAAAATTTAATTGCATGTACTTAGATAAAGAGGTCATAATTATAACACCATCCACCCCTTCCTTCTTGAGGTCCTGGTTTAAAAATGAACAGTGATAGTTAATTGTGATTTACACAGTATAGCAGCAGGTAAGCAAGCTGAACTTTCTGGCATGGAACATTTATTGTGTAAAAAACAGGTGCTATTGCTGTGCTTAACAGAGATTTGTTACTTGAATGTCTTCCTGTATTGTTTACTCTTGAGTTAGCTGAGTTTGTTTTCTCACGCACAATGCATTGGTAAACTTCCCTTCAGTTTTTACATGACTATATGTAACAAACTAACTAAGCTTTCTAAATGAGATTTGGCAGTGCCTAGGAACACATTTCCTCATTTCCATAAACTTTTCTAAGAAATAGTAACTGTTAACTCTCCCTCATTTGACTTGCTATTCAGTCAATTCCTCAGCACCCTTGGACTAAATTCCCAACCTTCTGTTTGCCTGAATGATTCTTCTCTATTCTTTTGAAGTTGATAGAGGTCTCATACATGAAAGAAATAGGCAGGATTTGGAAAGGGACAGGAGAATCAGAGTACCGAGTTTGATGCCAGGAGTTTTTGGAGTGGAGGAGAGTGTGGATTTCTTCATATGCGCTGTCTCCAAATGCAAATCTATCTTGACATGTAAAAAGCTAAACTTATGTGTAAGTTTGGTACACTGTCTACATTTGCTATATGACCAATATTAAAAATGAAAATGTAAAGAATTCACACCTGCTTTGTTTGCTAATGTGGGGAAAGAGAAGAATATGACTTTCATTTCAGAAGCTTAGTAGCTTGGTGAGATGTTAAATGCAAAATGGTTTATCTCAGAAATCAGGTGTTTCTATGATTGCATTTTTTTGCTTCATTTCCAATAATGATATGCTATTGCACACAGAAACACAGTTGCTGTTTTACAGAAAATTTAAAACAATAACATGTGTTGACAATAGAAAATTACATGTCTATATTCTCTGATTTTTGTCTTGTATAGAAAATTAGAGAAAGTAAAGTCTATAACTCACAGCTAGTTTAATACTTTTTAATAAAGTATCTTGAAGGAATAAGAGATTATAGACACAGGTGAATTTTGGAAGTCATTTGAGTTCATTCTATTATATCAGTCAGATATGATAGTTACCTAATAATGTACATCTAAAAAATAAATTCAAGTCGAATGTACATATCTACCTTTCCTTTATCTTATCTTTGCAATTTGTTTTCTGTTTACCAAGCAGGATAAAAAGACTTCTTTTCTAATAACAAAAGACCTTTTTTAACAGTTATAAGGACTGTTGGCTTATAACACTGAAGTTAAAATGTTAAAAAACTACATTTTTTAAAAGATTTATTTATTTATGCATACAAGAGCGGGGGTACAAGCGAGAGCCACAGGAGGTGAGAGGATTCACCAGAGACAAAGTGGGGAGCACAACAGGCAGATCTACTGAAGTACACTGCTGAGGGGAGCAGTCAGTGAGGCAAGAGAGGTCTGCTGCACCACATGGGTCCCCTCCCTGGGTGGAGATGGAACTCCTGCTGCTTTGCCTTCATAGTGCCGCGCTCAACCTGATGTGCCACCAAGGAGGCCCCAGAACTGCATTTTTAATAACCTATCAAGCTGAGGTGATGGCGCACTGGTAAAATGGTGGTGGGAAATCTATGGGGACCACAATTGATGTCAAATATATATAAATAAAGAAACAATAAAAGAATATACAGTGGGGAAAGGATAGCCTCTCAATAAATGATGTTGGGAAAACTTTAATGAGTGTTAGGTATAAATTCAAGAGTTATGTGTTCAAATATAGAGGGCATGTGCCACATTGTTACTTAATCTGCTAATGATGGAATCAGCAGGATGGTAAAGCTGAGTCCTAAGAAAAGTTGATAACCTTCATATAGAGTCAATGGAATAATTAGTGTCCTTCAGAGCAATGAAATTATAAACTTTATTCTCCTTTATGTCTAATGGAAATATTTTGCTTCTGCAGGCAAAATCATTTATAACTTAATCACCTACAGTCTAAGTTCATGTAGTCTTGGCCTGATCAGTGGTAATCAATATACTAATCAATGATGCACTAGATAGCATTATCTAATGATATGTCAGCTAGCACTGGGACCTGGTAGAGAGTGTGTTAGTATATTTTTTTTGTTTTAACTTTTTATTTTAAAATAATTTATATTTACAGAATAATTACAAAGACTGCACATGGTCTCATGGTATATCTTTACCCAGCCAATGGCAACATCTTAACTATTGCACATTTATAAAAAATCTAAGACATTAACATTGATATGATAATAGTAAATAAAACAAAGACTTGATTCACATCTTCCAGTTTTTTCCCTCATGTTCTTCTACTGTTCCAGCATCAAATCCATAACACACATAGTTAATGCGGTGCTTTAGTCTCTGCTGCTCTGTAACAGCTTCTCAGTCATTCTTTGTTGTTCATTATCTTGACACTTTTGAAGAATACTGGTTGGTATAATATTAAAGTCACATCAATTTTGGTTATATTTCATTATCTTGACACTTTTGAAGAATACTGGTTGGTATAATATTAAAGTCACATCAATTTTGGTTATATTTCCAAGTTTTAGATAACACTTTATGAATAATTATGGTTTCTGATAAATTGTAGCCCTCTTTAAAACCTCTTAGACGCAATCCCACATTCTTTAGTGTCCCAAACCTCAGATTTTTATCGTCGTTGTGGGTTGATATGTTTAATTGTCTATAGGACCTTTAAAAATTCTCTAAAAACAGATTGTCATGTTCACTCATTTTTGATTTAATTATTTTACTTTAGCAACAGATGGAGTTGTAGATAATTGCTTAAATTTATCTTAATATCATATTTTGCAACTGATTAATTTTAGGATGCTGGGGTATTTATTTGGTTGAATTCTTCAGAGATGATCAAGTTCAAGGAAAGCTCTATCTGAAAATAGATCAAATTCTGGGAATCACACTGAAAAGATGAAATGTCTGGGTGGTCAGTTATCACTGCATAATAAATATGTGAATGTATTGTGGAACTTGGTATAAGGGACCAAAAATCATTGCCTCGGTTTTCAACATGCCTAAGATCACACAACTACAGCTGCTAGAAATAGACTTTGCATAACAGTCTGCATTTTTCTAAGCTCCGGCTCTTTTCTGGCCCTGTCAATGTACCCACTGACAGTATTCAGCAATACTGTAGTTCCTCGCTGTACTGAAGTCAATACTGTAGTTCCTTGCTGATCATTAGCATATTTCTCAATGCATGCTTTATCTGAAATAGGTAAGTAGAAAAACCACTATCCCACATTAAGGTAACTTATTTCAAATCACAGTTGTGTAAAATTCACATTTGATTTTGCCTGTTAAAGTATAACAAAGATGGATCCTTCAGGAAAAGTTCAACTCATTTATATCAACAGATTTTCAACAGTCTTCCCCCCCCCCCTGCAATTAAGACCATAATTGGCATTTGGTAATTACAAGGGCTCTATTTTAAAAAACCATTGACAAGCTACAAGATGAATGATGTGGAAGCACATTGATGAAAGAGCACTGGTAAGTGACAAAGCTTTTCCCTTTCTTTGAATTACTAAGGCAAAGGCTCATTTGTCAAATATGACAGGATTGCTTAAATAGCTAGTGTTTCTCTCTGGGATATTGGGATGCTTCACTATGAGAGGAGTCGATGAAAAATCCATTTCATCTTTTTAGTATTCTCCATAAAATAGAATGATACTTTCTAATTGGGTAGATGGAAGGATTTGTTCCTTATTACGGAAATGAAACAAGTGCAATGGTAGAACATTTTTATAGGCAAAAGGAGATCTAGAAAAGATATTGTCAAAGAAATCCATGTTAAAGATAGCCCTAAAAATATTAAGAAGACCTATAAGATTCCCTTTTTGAGCAAGTTACAGTCAAACTATGACTATTTGAAGCACACAAAGAAATTTATTTTTAAAAAATGGTAAACTATTTGTATTTTTGAAATGATTGGCAGTAATGAAACATGGTTACCTGAGTTAAACAGTTTGGGGACCTTAGTAACAACCTTTTGCTCAGTCCCTGGTATGAAACTTAGTCCCTGATATGAATCTTGCTTCATGTTAGACCATCTATGGTGATGAGGCAGAATGGACCAGAGGGGTCCGTGACTACTGACCCTTTACTCACTCCTTGGTATGCAACTATACAGCTCATCTCTTGGTGTGTAGTTATGTCATATCTGACCATGTAGAGCTGCCAATGCAAACCCACCAGGAACCTTGCATAAACTGTAAGTGTATATAAGCTCATGACTTCCTACAAAGGGTGCTCAGCTTTGGGATACGAATCCTTTGAGTGAGCACCAGTACATTAAACCTGCCTCTTGATGCCCTGGTTTCCAAGTTTCCTTTGTGCCATAGAACAGTAATGCTATCATTTTTCTGTTCATTTGGTGTATGTATATGGAGTGGCTGATGGGCTAGATGTTAATAGTTCATTTGGATTCTCATACATTGAACATTTTCATGAATAAGTCATATATTCAGCTCTCAAGTTTGGAGTCTGTACAACTATTAAATTAAACTGCAGTTATTTTCTGCACTAAAGAAGTTACAACACATTAACCCTTGCTACTGTGACTGTAATGTCTTTTAATTCACAGTAATTCCCTGAGAGAGGCAAGTTGAAAACACTAAATTAACTGAAAGGTCTTTTGCACTCACTCATCTGGATTCTTGATTACTAAAATTGGAAAGAGGTAGGTCACCCCCAAATTTCCATGAGCAAAAATTTATCATAAAAATGATCTGTTGTCCACCAATCTTAGAATGACTGATTATTGCTTCAGTCTTTGATACAGAAACTGATGCTTATAATTTTACATCCTAGAACATTTTCCTTTACTTAACTTTTTTATTGGGGCAATTAATGTAATCTCAACAAAAATGTTAAATTCTGAAAAATGCATTAATTCCACAATGGATATAATGGATAAATAAAAATAATGTCTAAAACAGCGATATATAAACAAATAGAAATTTTCCATTTGCTGAAAAAAGAAAGCACACATGAAAAATAAGAAATAACAAACATTTGCTTCATGTCCATCTACCCCTATAGATACTACTGAATGGTGACTACTGAATAACTTATAGAAAGAACCAGAAGACTAGTTGAAATGCCGGTTTGGGGAGGAGGTGAGAAGCAGAATGTCATGGAAACTCTAACTTCCAAAATCCATCCCATCTCATATGGATTTAAAAAAAATCTCAACCATGATGTAACCACATATAGGATCTATTTGAAACAAAATTGATTAGGAGATTATTATTTGGCATTCTCAGGAAGGGAAACAACAATTTTTTTTTTTTTTTAGTGGTCAAATGTGAAGAACAATCATTAGGGACCTCCCTGGCGGTAGCACAGGGGTTAAAGACAATGCTATCAAGCTATTACCAGCCACTGCAGCATATGCTTGTTTCCTCAGCAGAGGAGCTGACCTACAAGGTGCAGCAGACCTCTTCTGTCTCACCCTCAGCAGTGTATTTCAGTAGATCTGTCTGTTCTGTCCCCCACTCTGTCTCTGGTGAATCTTCTCATCCCCCAACATCTCTGGCCTGTCCCCCATTTCTTGTATGCATAAATAAATCTTTAAAAAAACACAATCATTAGATTTTTCCTTTTTAAAATAAATTGTATTGACGTGCCATTGGTTTACAATACCATATAATCCTCAGTAGTGCAGCTCCATACCTCAATGTCTATACGTGCCTCATAGCACCCCATATCTGAGTTTAAGTGCCCTTTACACTATCAGATTAATTTACTTTTCTGTTTCCTTCCAATCCCCTTCCCCTCTGGTAGCCACTATTTTTGCCAAGAAACTAACAGCTGTTTTTGTTTTGTTCTGTCACTCTATTTACTTTTGTCATTTAAATTCCGTACATGACCACTAAGTAATTTTCTTTCATTTTATGAATTATTTTACTTGACACAGTAACCTCAAGTTCCATGTATGCTGTTACAAAAGGCAATATTTCACTTATTTTAAAAAATAGCTTATAAAGTCAATGCAATCTTTATCAAAATTCAAATGTTATTTTTCAAGGAAGTATAACCATTAAAAAAATTGTATGGGAGCATGTAAGACCCTGAGAATCCAAGTAATCCTGAGAATAAAGAAGAAATATGTAGGTACCATACTTTCTGATTTTAAACTATACTACAAAGAAATAGTAATCAAAGCAATATGATATTGGAACAAAAACAGACACACAGACCAATGGAATAGAATACCGAGCCCAAAAGTAAACCCATACATATGTGGACAGTTAATTTCTGACAAAGGAGTCAACACTTCATTGGGGAAAAGAAAGTCTCTTCAACAATTCATGTTAGAAAATTGGACAGCACATACCAAAAAAAGAAAAACATTACATCACACTTTAATACCATATGGAATTGGGTACATACCTCACCTTAAATATCAAAAGCACCTCTGACTGATGACTAAGATATTTTTCCCCTCTAAAAAAGCAGGTTGAGATGGAGGTGGAGGTGGGGTGGGTCATTGCCACCTTTGTCATTGTATGACCTTCTCAAATCTTCACTGATGAATTGTCTCTTCTTAATCATATTATATGGGAAAAAATAATACTTTCATTTCAACTTGTTAAACAGAGCTTAAAAATGCTCAAGACACCCAGGAAGATATGGATTTAAGTCAAGATGGGATTTAGATGCGGTCAGGTATGTTTTTCCACAGTGGTTAAAATGGAGATTGACTGAAATCCTGAGTGTGTGGGGGATGAATCTCATCAATGGGAAGATGTAATAACACAGAAGTGACTTCTGTGTGAGACAGAAGTGACTTATGTGTGAGACATACAGAATAATAATATTCTGTTATTGTAATAATTTTTGTAATAATTTTTGTAATAATTGTAATTGAAAAATAATATTTTGTTATTGTAATAATAACAGAAGTGACTTATGTGTGAGACAAATTCCAGCAGTTCCTCAGCATTACCTACCTCAGATTATTACTTTCTTCAGTTTATTACCTCCCACTATTACCTGTCTGGCTCTACCACTGCCTGGACTGATATATAGGATCTATTTGTGAGGCTAAAATTCTTTCAGAAAATTTGCTAAAGGAAAAGAAGCATAAAAGGTATCTATTGTTATAAAATACTGGCATTATGATTGGAAAGTCACACTTCTCTTGCACAGGCAACTAAATGGTATTATTTGTCAAATACTGAGAATTCATTGAAAATGCATTTTTATGGTTAGAGAAGTGACAGGCTGCTCAACCCCTTAGATTAGATACCACCCAGCCATATAGTATTGCATTTAAATTCTAGAACTTGTGGATGGCATTCTGAGATTTTATGACTGTGTTAGAATCTTAAACACTCCCTCTTTGACAGAGCAAGTTTCAAATGATCTCTCTGGCTGGTGACTAAGATATTAGATTTTTTCCCCCTCTAAAATTATTTTTGTTGTTGCTCAGGCATTCAAATGATGAGTCAAAGTATAATTTTCAAAAGTTAAAAAACAAAAATGACTGTCAAGGAGTGGAAAATGAATGTGTCCAAAATTATTCACAAAAGAGGAAACCAGCAGCAATGAAGGTAGTTTCAATGGGGAGTTGAGGAGCTGGAGAAGTATAGGCATTTAAAAAGGAAAAGGGGACTTAAAATAATATTGTTATTCTAGTGGACCTTCAAATTCCTGTTTTTATAGGGTAATAGACCCTAAGACAATAAAGCTGTAAAGTTAGAAGTTTCTCTTTTTCTTCAGAGATAACATTTGCATCCTAGAAATTAAATTATCTTTGTATAAATTTTAAGCTACTTTATGGACTGCTGCCTTTTTTTGCCTTATTTAGTAGTTGTGGATACTTAAAAAAAAACAATATATATTGATGTAAAAGTGAAAATAAATAAAAGGAAATCAACTGAAATATTATTGCACACATTACTGTCCTGGAATATTTACTGATCTAGGTTCTGTTAGAGCATAGATTGTAAGCTCATTACTACCGGGCAGATCCTTTTCTTTTACTCCAAGTTCATGGGTTGGCAGATAGAATGGGTCATTTCAAATTAACCTACTTATTTAGAAATTATACACAGTATTATATTAACGTTTATAAATTTTAGGATTTATGGAATTCGTTAAAACTGGCTCTGACGTGACCTTTACAATCTTAAAGCAGTAATCTCCAACTGCATTTACAGCACAATTAAAATGATAATAATAGCTCATTTCAAAATTTGCCTGCCATTCTCCTTTTACTTAAAGTAATTGGACCAATAGATTGCTTGGGCTAAAAAGAGTAACCTTGCTTTATCCTAGCTTGGTAATATTTGGAAGAATTCAGCATTGTTTACCAAATACTTGTTTCTTTCCTGCAGTTCTCCCTCCTGTGGAAGGACAAAAGTGATCCATGTCACTTCCCAGGCAGAGATTTCATCAATCGGAATACCTGCTATTCCAATCTTCTGTCCACTACACAACTGTGGGTCATTTCTAAGTCATGAGAATTTTTCGTTTCAACTTTTGAACCTCCTTTCTTTCTCTCCTACAATCGAATCCCCATGCTGGGCTGTTTGATTTCTGATTTTGTAGAGGGTCTTTCTGAGTTACTTAGCTGTCAACAACTGAAGTCCAACTTCACTTCTGAATTTTCCAAGTAGAAAGGGAAAAGGATGTAAATAGTCTTTTGAGTAAAAAGAAGACATATATGAACGATGGAAGGGAAATACTGCCAAATGATTAATGAAAGTTTTACTAGAACTTGAATCCTAGTTTCATCTTTTCCTGTTGGCTAAGGGGCAGATAAATATCATCCCTGGGACATCTTTAACTGCCCTTCCTTATCTATATATTGACACAAGCCATGTCAATAGATGAATGGATAAATAGGTAGATAGATAGATAGATAGATAGATAGATAGATAGATAGATAGATAGATAGATAGATAGATAGATAGGTAAGTAGACAGAGAGATAGATAGATGAATGCTAATCCTGGTGCTATACTTGACTGCAATCTTAAAGAAGTAATCTCCAGCAGCATTTATGACACAATTTAAATGACAATAATAGCTCATTTCAAAATTTGCCAGCTATACTCCTTTGACTTAAAATAACTGGACCAATTTTTTACCAATCACGTAAGGTAGCTAGGAAGTCTCTGCAAAACTGTTGTCTTTGAGTCTGATGCTGGAGCTTGAAGTCCACATAGTAGGTTATCAATAAGTTAAGATGGTGGTTAGATGGGAAAGAATAGGAACAGTCTGCTATTCAGGAGCAGAAGCTGTTTCATGACGGGAGATTGAAACTCATGGCATTCTTTTTGCCTCTGATGAAGATGTAAGATATATCTTGTAGGAGTTGGGCTCTGTGTCAGAACTTGCTTCAGGAATCAGAGAAATCATAAGTAGTAGCCAGGAACAGATGTAGCAGCTATAACCCATCACATCATGATGTCAACCAGCAGGTGTACCACCACCTAGTTGGAGTAAAAATGACTGATCTTTTACTTCTGCCCTCCAAATTTCATGCAAGTACCTCTCTTATAGCCCACTTTAATGGAAACATGTTGGATTGACCAGAGGTCAATCAGAAAATACTTGAATTCAAAGCTTTTTGCTTGTTTTCATTCTAGGTAATTTGCAAAATTTTGAAATCACACACATTTTGTAGGAAAAAAGAAAAATAGTGTGTTAGAGATTGACAATAGACAGTAGACATCGTCTAGAATCAAAATCCATTGCATTGAGTTGCCATTTGCCTTGGGTACTTCTCTTGTGACAATAAAGTTTGTAAAATTTATTAAGCATTCATAATATTCCAGGAGGTACCAAGAATATTACATCTTTATAAAAATACCTTTTATGACACAGACAGCATCTTGATTTTACATATAAAGTAATACATCATCAAGTTTGGAGACATTTGCTCAAGGTTATGGAGTAAATCACTTGCAGAGTTAGGACTGGGAACCAGGCAGCCCACTTGGGTCCATATCTACTAGGAGGCTGTGTAGTCTTACATTTTCTGTATACCTGAGAACTGCCACTGGGTTTGTCATCTAGGATAAGGCAAGCTTGACTTGTGAACTTCTCTAGCAAATGGAACCTCAAATTAACTAGGATAAAAGTAGAGGTGAATGTTTTGTGTCAAGTGAAGCAGGATTGTGGGACATTCTATGCTCAATCTTCATTGAAATGGGTTTGTTTTCTAAGATGATCATTATCAAATAGTATTTCACTAAATTTTTTGACATTATGACATGTAACATAAAATTGTTAATTAAACTGTGCAAGAGGAAAAAATATAACAGTGCCTGGGGCCTTGCTTGAAAATTTTCTTTTATAGGATCATTTAAAGATAATTATCAGAAAATTATTTTGTCAATATAGTTTATATATTGGAGTTGTCATAATTTCATAATATAGGTTTCTTCTTTTGTATTAATATCTTTCTGTGTAGCAAATTAACACAAACAGCAGCTACACCCACCACAGTGATTATCATCAGTGTTCTTTCAGTCAGTAATCAAGGCTGACTCAGATGGATCCTTTGTCTTCTAAGGCCAGAATCAAGAAGTTAAGACAAAATTAACTCTGATCTGCACTCAAGCTCCATTGGGTTGCTGGTGGAACAAGTTCCTGCAATAGTAGTGAGGTCTCTACTTCCTGTTGCTGGCTATGTGGCTGAGGATTGGGTAAGCTTCTGAAAGACACTATAGACACTATCTGGCCCTCAGGTGTGCCCCTCCATCTCTGCTGGCCATTTCTCATCATTCTCTTGTGCTCCTAGTCAGAGCAATCTTTGATTTTAAAGCATTACTAAAGCTAAGGTGCACTGACACTATTTCCTTGACATAGACAGTAACATAATCATGGGGATCATTCCAGGGCCTGACGGCCTCCTGAAAGTTCCACAGGTTTTATAATCTATGCTGGAGAGAAGGGCTCAAGCTAAGTAGGAAAGGACAAATTAAGACATGTATTTATTGCAACTTACTAAATTAAATGCAGCAATGGAAAAGATAGCACTTAGTGTGACCAGTAAATGAGAATTTATGAACTCTCCCAGGATACTTAGCAGAATGTATGACCCAGATTTTCTTCTACATGGTGAGGCACAAAAATAAGCCATTAAAGGTCTCTCAAAGTGAACTTTGTTAAGATTTCATGGAATATATTTTGTAAAATCTTTGCTTTCTATCTTGCCTTGGTTTTCCTTTCACTGTAATTTTCCTCATATTCTTGACATACTTGAACTTGAAATGGAAACATGTATCTCCTGAAAGACCACAGCAGAAAACATCAGGGCAAGTCAAAGTTGAAAGGTGGATGAGATGCAATGTAACTATATATTTCTTTTTAAAATTCAGATGTAAGATGATGGCAACTTAGAAGGCAATTTTAAAGAGCCAGGAAGTTAGAATCCAGGGAAATGATAGATGATACTTCACTCAAAATAGAATGTCTGTATGAGTGATAACCTAACTTTTTCCATACATTTTCCTCATCTTTACAGGTTAGCTTCATGTTTCCAGGTTAGCCTCAACCATTATAAAAGTGAAACAACCAATGCCATTGGTCAGTCTATAGAAAAGAAAATTGACACTGAAAAGGGGGATTTTATATCTGAACGAATTCAAGAAGTCCTCACCCCCATGTCTCTTTTTGATACAGATTCTCACCCTGGTACCAGGTTGGCTAATTGCAATCCAATAGCTCTTTTAAGGAATCTGTGACAAGAAATATAGTGGTTCTCTTAATTAGCAAAGCACTCATTGCAAGCACACTTAAATAACCAGTGATCCTGTCCAGTGCTCGTGGCACGTTCTCTTCATTACTCCATCAAGATGATTTCCATGGATAATTGCCTGAAATGTATACTGGACTCTACTAAAACCAACCTTAGTTTTATTCTCTCTTAATCTCTTATTATTAATAGATTTACCTTCCTTTAAGCACCTCTATCTTTCTCAAATGATTATTGTTTTTTGTTCTTTATTCAGTGTATGGTTATGCATTTGTCAAGTTATGTTACATCTGCCTCTTTTGATCATTAAGATTTCCTGTTATATTTAGAGGCACACATTGTGCATCAAGTTAGGATATGTTCTCCATAATTATGGAAGGGAAGCCAATAAAGGGTGAGTCATTATAGAAGTAAATGCTACAGCTAAGTCTTTTTGGTTTGAAGAGAATATTTTAAATAGTTTTCCTGAGTTAAGCTTTAATGCATACAGCTTTTCTTCACACACATACTTAGTCATCTAGATATGGATTTTTTTAAAAAATAATGACATTTATCATATTCCTTGTCAACTGAAATACCACTGTGAAGCAAATTCAAAGTTTAGTAATAGAGAAACTTACTAAAGAGGTTATTCAGAGCTAAACTGAGGACACAGACACAGGAGACCAATATCAGAGCTTTTTGGAGTGACGTATTCCTTGCTCCAGACTTTTGGCTTTTGTGTATATATAAATTACACATATACACATATATAAATATACATATATAAATTACAAGCATAGAAAGACTACAAAATTACTTTTTCTCAACAAAGTCAAGAAGGCATCTAATAATAACATTTTCAGAAATCAGCCTCCTTTAGTTAATTGGTAATAGTTAATTGGTAAAGGAGATACACTGCTCATAACTTCAGAGCAATCCCTTGATCTTACAGAGCTGCCTGTGTTGGGAGGATTATCAGAATCTCTGATGCTAAAAATGGATGTGAACAGGCTCTTTCATACTGAGCAAGAGTCACTGTTCTGCTGACTCCAACCTCTGGAACTGCCTTGGCAGGAAAAGGTGGACATTTCCCAATAGAGCAAAAGTAAAATTGTCTTTTCTTGGTCCACAGCTTTCCACATCTCATTTCATTTAATCTTCTCAACAATATGAGGCAGCAGTGATGGAACCTCTGATACAGAAGCTAAGTCCAAGATAATCTCAACATTCCTCTCAGCTCAACCACATGTCTCCAAGTTTCCTCCTGACTTCCTTTTTCTTAGAGCACTGTTTGAGGAAACTGGCAGTTATACATTCTTTCTCTCTTGCTTTGGGATGTAAATATTCTCTCAGCCTCTTGCTATTTTTATAATCCAGAAAATGTTTGTTCAAAGACCTTGGAACCATATCTTTGAAATGGAATATCAAGAAAAATAGAACTGCTATATCTGAGTCTCTGTGGAGTCTAACTTTAATAAGTGACATTAGCAAACACAGATAACCTAATTGTATTTATCACCCTCTCCCCAGCACCCACCAATACTTTCTTTTCCACTGCCTCATCCCAGCCTTGATACACTCACCTGCCTCTTATTTCAGCACAGTTGAGTTCAATCCTTTTTTCCTATTGCAATAATCTTGAAAAGCATCTTCCTTGTTTAACTTTCCTTGTGTCATTTTTCTTGGAAAGTTCAAAGAGATAAAATATGTTTCCCAAAGTCACATACATGACTGACAAACAAAGGAAAGCTGATATTCTAAGACACATGCTTTGAAGCTTAAAATGTCAACACCACACTCTGACTACACACACATTCCTTTCAGGAAGTGACAGCAAAAAGAAATACAGTACAGGGCTAGGGCACACAGGAGCTTCCTTCCTTGCAAGGATAAGGATGGGATCTCATTCTCAGGTAGCTCAGACTAGAGGTATAGAAAGAATAAATTGAACAATGCCCCACACTAAGCTTGGTAAGCAAGATGTGACCACATCTTGGTAACTTAGGCTTCTGATCAGTGGGTAGGCATCCAAGAGGAAAATGCCAGGGTCTGACAATTCTACCTGAGACTTCTCTGATGATAAATATCCAGAACTGTAGTAGGTCAGAGATTTTACCTGACTTGCAAGGTAAAAGTCAACCTGCCACAGTTTCCCAGATGTTAGCAGAAGACATGACACTATTAGGTCAGAGACAAAGGCAGTTCACCACTCAGAGCAACACTGATATTCAAATGACAGCATATGCACTGGGTCCCTGAAACTATTGGCAGGTGACATGATTACATAAGTTATACACATTACAAGGGAGGAAACAGGAGTTTAGGAAACCAAAATTTTTTATAATGGGAAGTGAACCTGCCTCTGAGGGCGACACTCTTTTGATTGTGTAGGATAAATAATAAGGAAGAGTCTGCAGTGTTCCTGTGCTGAACATTATATGTATTTTCTAAGGATTTTGCTGTGTGAATGCTTTTGTAGGGACAGTTCAGAACAAATGCAGTCAGGGTTAATAAAATGTACTGGAATGTGAGAGACCCATGGAGAATTGTCTCTTAAAAAATAGTGTTGTTGAGATTGGAAAAGACAGGTATGAACAGCAGCCTACGGCCAATTATGCAAAAGTGCTGATACAAAGATTCCAGGCAAGCCGGATGCCAGCTGACCTTTTTCACTAGTCACCAGCTCAAATCAAATCGATTAAGAAGTCTGATTCACTCTTCCTCAAACAAACCTCTCCAGCTTGGTCCAGTCTCTCCAGCTACTGTCTAATTCAAGGTAGTTTCACTTCTCCTGTGCATACCTGGGATATGTAATAGCCTCCTATTTCTTAATTTCCTCTTCTTTCCTTTCCTGTCCCTTTGCAGTTGTCTCCATGGAATAGTCAGAGTGACCACATGATCATGCACAGCCTTAAGTCAGACCATGCACCTGTCTCTTTAAAGTTCTCTGGTAGATTCTAATTTTATTTAGAAGGAAACTCAGTATCTGGTTATCTCCAGCCAACTTTATCTCCCAATCCTCCCAAAGAGTTTGGCTTTGCTTTTACTTCTCTGGGGCTGATTTTCTGTTATAGCATCACATGCCTTGTTCCTGATCATTTAGATCTCAGTTCAAATAATTTTTCCTTTCTCATGGTCCCTGCTTTCCCCATAATGGGGCTCATTCTCCATAAAGTTGTAAAGACAGGCTATGTAGAAACCTTTTCCCTTGAGCTTAGATCATGTGTTCCTACACACCATCATATTATTTGACTTAGTTTTCTTTTCTCCTCCTTTCATCCTAGCTCCAGTGATCACTTTTTGAGATTAGGGTGTTAACTGGCTCTTTGATCATTCATATCCTTATTAGAGCAATGGCTTACTTTATGGATAAAATGTTTGCTGAAGCATCGTAGGATGATATGGTCCTTCATTCAGCTGAGGATAGAGTTACCAGAGCTTCCCCAGGTTCCTGTTCCATGGCTACCGAGATGGGTGAAGTCTATGTGCTATGTGGTGTTGCTCCTGGCAACCTTAGTAGAAGTGCCAGCCATGTACAGACTTTCTAAGTGACAGAAAGATTCTGCACAGACTCTGGGAAGTCAGCCGAGAGAGTTGCCATAGCAACATGGAAGCATGGTACCCATCAGTAATTGGAGAAATATCATACTTGTTAGAAACTTGAGATCCTCTCCTGCAACAATCGCAAGTCCATCCTTCCTCACTCAATACACATAGGCTTTATTTTTTTAAATAGACATTGTTTTAGAACAGTTTTAGATCCACAGCAATATTGAACAGAGAGTTTGGAAGTTTCCCCACAGGCTTTTTGTCCCCACACATGCATAGACTCCTGAATTGTCAATATCCTCCACCAAAATGATAACTTTATTATAACTGATGAGCCTACAGTGACATATAATGTCACCTATAGATCATGGTTTACGTCAGGGCTCAGTCTTGATGTTAGATATCTGTGGGTTTGGGCGATGGTATAATGACATGCATCCATTGCTATAATGTTAGAACATTTTCATTGCCCTGAAAATCCTCTATGCACCATTCATTAATTGGTCACTTCTAATTTCTGGCAATCAATCTATTTACTGTCACTAGGGTTTTTCCTTCTCCAGCATGTCATATGTTTAGAATTACAGCTGGTAGGTAGCCTTTTAGATTGGCTTCTTTCATTTATAAATACGCATTTAAGTGTCTTCCAGGCATCTCCATGACTTTAATATCATTTCTTTTTAATGCTAAGTAATATTCCATTGTCTGGATATACCACATTTAGTCCATTCACCCACTGAAAGACCTCTTGGTTTCTTTTAAGCTTTGGCAAGTGAAGCTGTTATAAATATCTGTGTGTAGTTTTGTGTGTGTGTGTGTATGTGTGTGTGTGTGAGGGGATGAGATGATCCACCAGAGACAGAGTGAGAAACAGAACAGATGAATTGACTGAAATACACCATTGAGGGAAGCAGTGGGCAAGACAGGAGAGGTCTGCTGTGCCATGTGGTGGTTCAGTTTCCTGGCTGGGAATCGAACTTGTCCTGCAGTGGCTGCTAAAGCTTCATAGTGTTTAGATTTAATGCTTGCGCCACCAGGGAGTCTCCAAGGTAAATTCTTAATGACCCATCTTCCAATGTGGCTTTGCCATTTTGTATTCCCTCCAGCAATGAGGTAGTGTTTCTGCTACCGGAATACCAAGGTTGTCAGTATTCTGGATTTGATCATTATAAGTATTAATTTTCTACTCCTTTTCCCCTTTTTTTTTCTATAGAGTTTAGGGAATCTGGGATGAAGAATAAGTGTTCTGTTATTATTTTGCAACTATAGACTGGAACCTGTAAGTAGTTGCTTATTTTCCTACCCACATTTTGAAGCACAGACTTGAAAAAAGATATTTCTACTTTCCATTTATTTTTCCACTTCAAAAACACAAAAATAATAAGAACTAACTAAACCAGAGAGCTAGTATATGATTACTTATAGGAAATGGCTATGGAAATTTGTGTTTCGGGGCAAAAAGGAAGAGATTCACAATCCTATATACAGACTCAGATTTCTAATGAGGAGTTGGTCTTGGTTTTGGATAACATTGCTATTCCATGAAGGACAAGTGATAGACTTTGCTTATGTTTGCAGAAAAATGCTCATAGAAAGAACATAGTCTATTCCTAGTTTAATTTTAGATGCTCTTTAAAACTGCAAAGCCAACACATTTTAGCTTCAATTTAGTAGTTTTACAATATGCTTATGATAATTAATACTGTCCTTACAAACTGTAGTGGTAAAATAAGAGAATTTCCTGTAAATTGAATGTTCTCAATATTTTATTGGTGGTCTGATTCAATAGAATTTCTTAATATTTATAAATCAGCTGTATAATAAATTACATTTGTCTTCTATCTTTGGGACCTGAGTTACTTAACAATAGTAAAATAAGTAACTAAAGGTTTGCAAACAAAGAGACCACTTTTAGAGTCCAAATATGGTTATTGCAAATGCCATTATAAGAGAAATCTTTCAGTTTTTGTGAGAACAAAAACTGCAGTAATAAATTTGAAGCAACACTTTAAACATATGCCAGCTAATTAAACTTTACTTGGAGTTTGCTTTAAGCATATCTTACTTTTATCATTCTAAGGAACAATATATTTTAATAGATGCATTAATCTGATCTGTCTTATATCAGACTAATTTCCCATTTATCTCCAAATTTGCCTTTTGTAGAAATATCAAGTGCAGAATTAGACAAGATATATTTTACCATTTTTTGGTATTTAAATTTAATTCCATAACCTTGAAATGAATTTCAGTCAAACCAATATTAATCTATGAAACATACACCCATTTCAACATTTTAGAACCTACCTAAACTTTTAATTCATTCTTCCACAAGACATAATGAGAAAAGTCAATTATTTTATAAATTAAGTAGTACTACTCTTTGTTTGATTTCTGACTGTATTTGTTAAACAGTATGGTTGATTTCTTTTTCAATTTTCACTTCTTCCATTTCCTGTACAAATTTTAGTCTTTAATTGTATCCTTCTTGATCTTTAAACTTGTTAGATGAAATATTGTATTATAAAACATAAAGAGAATACTAACATGTAGGCATTTTTAATCTCTTAGAAATGGTAGGAAATTATTATAGTTAATTACTTGTCAGTTTGTACTTATGGCTAGTTACTTTCTTCTGCCCAGAACTTTGAGAATAAGAAAGTTCTGGACCTAGACCACAAACAATGTCAGCTCTTCAACCCACCTGGAGGGTATCACTATTCCCTGGATATATAATTTTCACAGTGCTATCTACTGGCATCTTGAAATCACTCAGTGGCTTTCAGAACTCAAAAATTATTTGTAAGGAGAACCAAACCATGGTTGATTAGATTGGGCATCCTAGCAGAGTTCCTCCATGGTTTACTTCAGCTCAAGTTGGAGACAATGAGAGGAAACATCCTGGATCACTTTGAAATTGTCCCCAGTGCTGTTAAGTTTCCTCTTTGTTTTAACCTTTATGATAATGATTTAATATGATGGGGTGATGATGGTGTACGATTAGCAAAAATCCCAGGATCTACTATTAATAGGTAGTCATTGTAGACCCTGTTTAGACAAATACAGGAGAAAGAAATGTAACTTTTTGCATATTTTTTAATGTGTTAGGTTAAGGATTTTGACCAAGTAATTTCTACCCTCCCTCAACCTCAGGCTTAAGCTCCTGTTTGGTTTTGCTCTTATACACTGGGGTTGGAGAATGAAGGAAGGCTGCAGTGCATGCCAGCTCTACCTGATGACTGAGGACATTCATCTTTGGAAGGACCATGAAATTATTTCTCAGATTCCAGATTAATGTACAAAGCCTGACCCATATATTAACTCCCCACCTTTTTTTTTTTAGTGAAAATCTGACTTATTTTTAGTCAATCAGACCTTAAATTGAACCCGGTGCAATATTTACTACTCTTATAATCTTGGGCAATATATTTTGATGTAAGTGAGTCTCATTTTCTCTAGTAATAAACAAAATTGGAGTATACATAACTTATAGGGTCGTGTAATTATTTTATGATGTAAAACATGTGAAAGTGTCTAGTACAATATCTGTTTGCAGTAAATGCTTAATGACTATTTCCATTCCTCCTTCATATTTTTACATCTAAATCATAGTTGAGAGGCAGCACTGGTGATTAAGCCATGAGTTTTAATTTTGTTGGATAATAGAGATATAAAGAGAAAGTGAAATGTGAAGAAAACAGGACCTGAAGATCCTAAACTGGTGATCTAGCTTTGCTTTGCTATTACTTAGATATTTTGCTGTCATGTATCATGACATTCTTTATATTAATATTCATTACAGCCTTCAAATTAATATTCACAAAGTTATCATTCAATCAGCATATGTTTTTGGTGTTTACTGAGCTACCTTCATTAATTATTTATTTGGTCACATTTAAGTTGATCGGTATTTTTTCATTTCTAGTTAATTAGTGAATCATCAGTCATTAAGTGGTTTAATGAACAATTGCATGGACTTAAAATATATATTTGTGTATGTAATATAATGATGTCAGTGGATGGAATTTCTCATTTTATATTTCTTGGTTAGTTCTACTTGTGCTTGCATGAAAGAGTTGATGTCCGGTATGTAAGTTTACTTCCAGCCATCATCAGGAATTTCCGTTTATTACACACTTATTTACTTTGTCATGTTTAGTGCATGCTTCCTTTAGTGGCTCTGGAATTCCCTTACTTTGACTGCAATACATTTTTGGCCTTATGTTTCTAAAAGAAGAAGGATAAAAGGTTTCTATAATATGGTTTCCTTTTTATCTTCCATTAACATGGATCAAATATTGTTAGCACTTATAACTAATAAGGTACAGCGGCAAAAGCTTAAGCAGGGATAAAAACATTTTGACTGAAGTTCTAATGTGTAAATTTTCAGCTAATTATAAGATATATTTATATAAATTATAAAGTTAAGATCAACATTAATGGATTTCCCCTTTTGCATTTGCTAAATTCTAATGAGAGGCATTCTTTCATTAATGACTTACTTCCTTATAGTAGAGAGATTTCTTGGTATTTCATAATGCTTAATATTTTAGAGGTGGAAATTATGGATAAACGGGGAACTTACTATGGACATTGGATTAGTAGGCTTGTTGATATATAAAATAAAATAAAAGTACCTGTTCTCCGAATGCTTTATTTAAGAACATCTGCACTTTTACAATTAAGCAGGTATATACTTGCCCTCTTAAGTGCCCAATATTGATAGCCTTTAATGAAATGAACTTCTTAGGACTGAAAGCAAACAGTTTAATAATATGCAGCGGTACTTACTTGATAGAATTATCAACTGCCCCCATGGAGACTAAAATGATATACTTAATACATATAGAAACACTGAATTATATTACTTTTGTAACTAATATTTCATTCAATGCTCTGTGTGAAATAATAACATGTAAAATAAGTACAATTTATTTTCTTTCAGAGAAGCATTCTAAGAACCTTTTGAAGCCAGGAGTCCCATCTGCACTTCATAGATATGCAGTAATTTATTCCTGGAATGTGCTTGTGAAAATAAATGCAAATATCTATTTCTCAGTGTGTTTTTAACCTTGAAACAAAAGAAATAAAACACTTGGTTCATCACAAGTCATAGAATTTGCTAGCAATGTTTGTTGTGTCAAATAATGTGATTGACTAAAAAAGCTCTGATAACACTTTAACAACACAGAAATAAGGAGTAAAAGTTGTGCTTATAGAACTGCTACAGAATATGAGGAATTCTGAAGGAATAATTTTGGAGGAGTGTAGACGTGGTTTACCTTTTTCCAATGAAATTAATTTCTGAAGCCAAAGAAAGATGAATAGGATCACTACCATTGTCTTCCTAACGACCCAAACCAATCCAAACAAAACTAACACTCAGAGAGAAGATTCCCAAGGTATAAACTCTGTTTGGTCAGAGTGAGGTCATGGGGACACCAGATCTTTGCTGGGGTGTTTGATTTGTTTCTGAGTATGGTACATGACAGCCTGACTCTGTCAGGACTCAACACAGCACCTTAGTACTCCGGTGACTGAACATTCATTTAAAAGAGCCAAGTATACAATGAAGTAAAAATCATATAAAACCCAAGAGTCATGCATCTACCTGTCTTCAGTTATGTTTCTCATACAGTAGCTCAAAACTACCACTGGTAGTTAAAGGAATGAGCCCTTCCACGGAGTTATTCTAAATTCTGTGGTGATATGGGCAGAGTTATTCCAATGCTTGGAATATAAATGAATAAAAGAATAACCTATTTACAACCCGTTTTGTGACACTCCCACCCAATTCAATTATTCAGCCAGTATTAAAGGTAACAGGATATCAAAGTCTCACATTTCACAAGTGTCAAATCCCATCTAGACCATTTAGAAGGACAGTAACTGAAAAGAATAATAGAACAAGGGAAGAAACAACAATGAAAAAATATCTTACATCAAGAAAATGAAAGCTTCTGTGTGGTGATGAAGGGATATTTTCCTGACAGCCCTTGTCAAAGCTAAGATGGCTTCCTGCAATGAGAGAGAATGGCTAGTCCAATCAAGAATATCCAGTCTGCTGCTACCTAGTGGTCTATAAACAAGAGTCATTTCTTAGTTCTCTTCCACTGATTTAATGAATGCATTTATTTTAGCCCCTAGCATCCTGTTCAAAATAATAACAAGTATTAAATTAATTAAAATGCTTAAGCTATGTTAAGGAAAGCAAAGGAAAATATACATCTGAGTTGTTGAGCTGGAATGAGTTCTGGTTCCTCTTTGATTGATTCTAGAAGTTTCTTACATACTGCAGAACAGTTCCACTGCATCAAGACAATACCATTTCTATAACTGTTATCTTTCTTAGTTTCAACGTTGGCTTGGATTTCCCACCTCCATCTGGTAGCAGGCACTTAAAGACTGTAATTCTGTCAAATTTCTATATGATTTACAAACTGGTAGCTAAAATGTCAAGGATGGTGTCAAAGAAATGTTGTATATTCTTTCAAATATATGCATAGTCAGAACAGAATAAATATGGGGATATGTATTTATTCTTAGTGACTGTCTTGTCAAAATTTATGGGATTTACTTGTTACCTGAGCACTAATCTTACTGTCTGTGCTATAAAATCAACATGTCATTAGAACAGTGAGCTCTGCTCTCTATTACTATGTCACTATTGATAGTACATACCCTTTTGAAATTAAAGGGGATTGGGTGATATTACAAATGAAATAAATAATGCCATATTTGAAACAGCTTGACTATAGTCAAGTTGGATGCTGAGAATGTCAAATAAATTAATTTTATATCAATAAAAGAAGCATAGAACATGGAGCAAAATTATAAGTCATTAAAGATATTTCCCATTAATAAAAGCGAATATTTGATAGATTTATAATGAGGAGGGATTCAGAATATTGTTTAAAACAACATGTTGATAGCAGGTAAGTTAAATGGCTCATTGAGTTGCAAGAACCTCTGTCTGTGGCACCTCTCAGCAAGGTTGTATGTATGGGGTACCTTCTACCCCAGTGTAGTTATTCTTGTGTCTACAGCATAAAGCAATTATTATTTTAATTTCTTCCCTTATGCACTTGATTATTGACAAATTTAGCACATGTACAGAATATGAACCGTAAGAGTTGGTTATAATTTTGGGTGTCATTCACAGGAAATCAATCTTGGTTCACATAAAAACTGTTCCCATCATGTGTGACTGTGCTTCATTCAACCTCTTCTGTAGCTTTCAAATGATAAGACACTTCCCTTCATCTGATAGACTGCCATCTCTGGACAGGTCTAAGTGCTAAGGGAAATTTCTCTTCGTGCTAAGGGAAATCTCAGATCCATTGATAGAATGTTTACACATTTAAATGTATCCATGCATGATAAAGCTGGCAAAAAGATGATTTTTACATGTATGAATGAAAGAAAAGAGATATATATTTGATCTCTTTTAAAAAATGTGTTATTTATAAAACACCTTATAGAGCATTCATTACATTTTTACAATGACTGTGTAGGATTGGCATTATGACCATTTCACAAGAAAATTGAGGTCTGAAAAAGTTAAATAATTTATATGTTTCTAATACTGAGCTAAGAGAAAAATCTAGTCTTGTTTATCTTCCCTGTCCTTTCCATGAAACTGTGATCACTTTTTTTTTTTTAAAGATTTCATTTTTTATGCATACAAGAGCTGGGGTATGGACCAGAAGGGAGGGGGATGAGAGGATTCACAAGAGACAGAGCAGGAAGCAGAACAGGCAGATTGATTGAAATCCACTGCTGAGGGGAGAAAGGGGCGAGAGGTTTACCCCTCCATGTGGGTCCCCTCCTGTCCAGGGATTGAACTCATGCTGCAGTGGCTGCAGAAAGGTGCTCAACCCCTTGTGCCACCAGGGAGGCCCTGTGGTCACTTTTTAAACTGAAAGTATTTCTAACTGGAGAACTCTATTTGACAAATTGTTACAACTGTCATGTAGATCAATTAGCATAAGAATGCCGAATCATGCAAATCCTCTGCCTTTGTAGGGAGAATATTACCAAAGAAACAGCTACAACCTTCCCTTAGAAAATGAGGTACAGAAGAAAGGCGAACATAGAAAGCAGAAGTAAAGATAGTCAAATAAAAAAAAATCATCATGGATAAATTGCCAAAAGATGGCTGAGCCATTTGACATGTTTGTTAATTCTCTAATCCCTGGGGGACACTCTGCCAGTATTTGGTGACAACATCTTCATGTGGATATACTTCACCACCCACTTGCTTGGTCATGCACTCTTGAACCCCTTTATCACATCTCACTCTGTTATTCCCATGCTGTGTCACCCTGGGAAGGAAGAGGGAATTTCTGGAACGTCTTTACCCTGGTGGTGGCTGGCAGCCTATATTGATGAAATGATGCTATCCTGCCACATTAATTAAATTGTGACTTCTGTACCAAGACTGTCATTTCTGGAGGTGCTTTTTCTGACATAATTTATCCACCAAGCTGCAAAAAGAAAAGAATGTAAAAAACTCCTCACCCCTTTGATCATCGCTGATCTGGTATATATTAGAATTGGTGACCTGGAGCTGGAAAGCTTGGTTCCCTCACCATTATCTCCTGGAGTCATTCACTATCCTATATACCCATGATTTCCAGCCCTCCATAATCCACTGGGGACCTGACTCCAAAGGAAGGTTAAATAGATTGTTTTCCAGCAACACCCTGAAAGCAGAATATAACTATAAAAGGTCTCATCCATGAAGGGCAATCACAGTTCTACTCACAGGAAAAACAAAGAGCGTAATGGTATCTCATCACCCAAAGAATACTTGCAGCATTTTGAAAATAATAATAATAATAATAATAAAGCCATATTCACATTCTGGAGTTTGAGATCCTGATACATAACACAACTACATTTGCATATGATTCAGCCTGGCTGCTAATTGACTGGACAGTCAATATTGTATGCAGCCAGGTAAAATGCCAACTTGAGTCCTTTCAGAAGTGCTTTTGAAGAGAGTTAAGTGGGAAGCCATTTTATCAGAATGAAGTCAATGCTATAGACTGGAAACCTTAAGATGGGCAGTTATTTAAACAAACTTTGAAGATACCTACCTACCATGTGCTAGTCATTGTTATTATCTCTGTTTAATTGCAACAAAAAAACTAAGTGAAAACCTTCTGTTGTTTGACTTTTATTTTAAAATGTGGAAATTGATCCAGAAGGTGCAATAACTTGTCTTGCCCCCACAACGAGCATGCGGCTCAGCTACGTTTTAAATCTAGATATCTTTGACAACAAATTGGGTGATTTTTCATTCTTCCAGTTCTTTGGGGCTATTTACCTATTTCATATATTATAGATTCTGCAAGATGCCAACATAATAACAGAGGGAAATAATGACTTCAGGTAATTCTTTACCCATCTCCGTTTCTTCCTCAAAGAAAAGATGTCATCTTCAGAGATTATATGTGGTCGTCAGGCACCACATGGATCAGGATCATCTGTAATCTGCAAATTCTTTGACTTCACACTGTATCTCTGAATCAAATTCTTTTGTAGTTGGGGTCCTGATTTTGCATGTTGAACAAGAATCCCAGGTAATACTTAGATAGACAAATTTAAGAACCAGCTTTTTGGGGCCTCTCTGGTGGTGCAAGGGGCTAAATCTCAGCAGTATGAAGCTATAGGCAATCACTACAGCATGAGTTCGATCCCCAGCCAGAGAGGTGACCCACATACATAGCAGACCTCTCCTGTCTCGCCTGTTGCTCCCCTCAGCAGTGTATTTCAGTAGATCCACCTGTTCTGCTCCCCGCTCTGTCTCTGGTGAATCTTCTCACCCACCACACCTCTGGCCTGTACCCCAGCTCTTGTATACATAAATAAATAAAATAAATCTTTTTTAAAAATCAGCTTTTATTGGAATGTGAGAATGTTCTTGAGTGCGTGAGGCTGACTCTCCTGCTCTCCACAATAAATCCTACTTACAAATGAATAGAAATACCAATACTTTTGTATCCCCGCATCCAACAAGTGCAGTCTCCCAGAGAGTGTGGGGAAGAACTGTTAGATGCTAGTTGAACAATTATAAAATATCTTTGAATTATAATTCAATAAATTTTAAAATTCCAAAGTCTTCCAGTAAAGTAGTAAAATCACCACAGTAGAGTGTTATTTATATATTGTTGTTGTTTTGTTGCTGTTCTTCAAGGCTTTCTTCCAAATACATTTGCTCTTGCCTAAGGTTTGCTTGTGGAGCATTTGCAAGTGCAGAACTGGAAGGTTGTATGTATTTGTTCATCTATGCATGTGCGTACACACACTCACACACACACACACTCACACACAACCACACCTACAATGTAGTGAACAATGAGCAATCTGGGGCATTTACCACAAGGCAAGAGGGCCCCAGACATGATGCCTGCTGCCTGGAGGCAGATGAGAGGAAGGACGAGAAGAAGGGTTAGGAAACATCTTCTCAGAGGCAGGGAGCCCACATCAAAGGCACACTTCACTTCACGTTTGTTCTTTGAGATTTTGGCCAGTTCTGAGCCTGCCATCCACCACCTCGCTCACCTCCACTGCCTGACCCAGATGTTTCTCCTCCTGCTCCCCATGCTTCCAGAAAACGCAAACTGCCAGACATCTTTCTTGAAGAAATTTCTGACTCCCTTTACACAAAGGAAGAGGAGTTTAAGTGCAGAACATAAAAATGGCTCATGTTTTATCACCAGCTAGTCACTTGAACCAAAATGATTTCCGAGAATCATGCCTTTTAATTTCTTGATGATGATGATGATGACTGAGGATGTTCTTTGCCGTGTACTGATAATGGATGAGTAGCTACATATTATCTGTGTAATTTATGTGTTTTATATAATGAATATATTTGTACAACTTATATAAATGTAGAACATGTACTCCTGAGCTCCTGAAGTTAGAAGTATCTGCAGCTATGGCTCAAATACACTAACTGAGTAACTAGCATTGGTTTTCTCAGTGACTCACAGAAAATAAGATTAAAAAGTGTTTCCTTACTACCCTGCTTATTATTGTAACTGAGATAGAGAACAGTATTATAAGACATTTAAATAAATTATAGTTTTAGAATGATCTGCTAGATTGTTTTATTCTCTTGGCTTTCTCTCTGGATGACTTGGCATTACTAAGCAAAGTTAAGATTATGCAAAGCTTAGCCACAGTTGTCATATGAACTGCTTTGCAATGTTTATTAGGTTTGACAGACAGTTTCAAAACTAATTTGCACTGGAGGATACGACATAAACTAAATATAGTTTGTGATGGGCTTCTACATGAAATTTGCTTGCAAAGCAAGAGATAACTTTTGGATTAGTGGATTTGGGAAAAATAATTGGGGCAAATAAGACCCTATCTTGGGTATTCAAATAGAGGGTGCAGAGGGTGATGACCTCTAGTAGACCCTGTCTAAGCCATGTCCTAAATGTACTGTTGTAGTCTTGGGAGAACATGTGGGTCTCATATTTCTGCTTTAAAGAATGCCCACCTAGTCAACAAAACTAGCATTTCTCATCAGCCACATTTGTATTAGCTTGGGTTAAGTTGTGCTGTGAAAACTTCCAGCAGCCACATTCAGTAGCCTGTAGGAACCTCGCTTTATTCCTCACTCTTGTGCTTGTCCATCCAGGGTCTGCAGGGGGCGCTGCTCTGTCTATCCAAGCTAAATTCAGAGCGTGGCTCCAAGGCTGTGGGAGCTTCCATCTAGGTCCTGCAGGGAAAGTAAGGCCTGACTTTGCACGCCAGAAATAAGATACTTCCCTCACAGTTAAAGAAAGCGTTTTCTTTACAACGTCATCAACAGAATTGGTTACGTGGCCCCAACCAAGAAGAAAAGAACCAGGAATTGAGACGCCCAGATGTGTCTATAAGAGATGAAACGCTCTGAACATTGTGACTTGTATTTGATCCTTCCTACTGCCTCCCAGAACCTAGGGTCAGAGAACCATCCTGAAACCATTAACTGAAGAAACAGTTTTGATTAAAATTATTGTTGTTAGTACTATTTACAAAGCCACATCGCCAGAGCCAGAGCTTTAAAATCCTATTACCATACCATTACTGAGAGTTTTCAGGGGATGGGGGAGAGGAAAATAAGTTTGCTGTGCTGGCTGGAAAAGTAATAAGTATATAAAAGAAAATGGATAAACTGAAGAAGCATTGAGAGCAGATTAAAACATGAGAACTTTGTATAGTTTTCTCTGTTGGCAATGGACAAGGACTTGTACTGCAGTGGAGAAATGTACTATCTGAAAAACAAATTAGTTTTCGAATGTCTTTTTCTTTCTTTGTGAGAGAGTAGACTCAAACTTGATCTTCATTGCCATAGAATTATAATTTCAAGTAGCACATGTTATTTATACAATTGGGGATTGAGGATTTTTATTAAAGTAATCTATCTCCCACAAATAGTGACTATTTTGTATAGCAAATATTATTCTCATGTGTACAGATTCAAAAGAAGCATAGGAAAGTAGGATGCTTTGCTGCCTGATACTGTGCAAAAAATTTCCTTTCTTGGAATTCACCTAAATAGTATCCCAAATTACATATTCTTTTTGTTGAAATGCAAATTTAATTTATACATTGTTACTGAAATCTACAATTAGACAGAAAACACATACACCTATATTCATATATATCTTCTATTTCTAGGTAAAGATATCTTCTATTTTTGCTTATTATGCATCTATACAGAAAGGAAAAGAGGGAGAGAGAAGAAAACAGAAAGTAACAAGGAACAAGCCAATTAATATACTGAAATACTAATACAGTGGATGTAAAAATTTATAATTCTTCACAGGGTTGCCTTTGACCTGACACAACTCACCTTTTACCTGGTCCTCTTCTCTGTAAAGCAGTTGGTGGAGAACTCATGTAAGATATAGGGAGAAAGTATTGTTAATAGTCAAGGACTATGCAAAAGTCAATTTGTAGCAACTGTGTAATCATCTAGGAATTATTGAAAAGCTTCAAACTGGGTTATTAGGCAAGGATCAGTTAACTGCATTTGTCTTTGACATAATGATGAAAATGTCAGTTAGGAGTATGCGATATCAAAAATTCTACCCCATCAAACAAATGGCTTTTTTGATGACTCCATAGAGACACACGACATATTGGAATTCCTCCCTGCGTCTCCACTTTGTCAGGACTCATTTTATGAATGGGAGTGAAAAGATTATGTTGGAGAATCAACATAGTTCACTTTACAACTTGTGATCAACTTAATAAATTGATCTTTATTTTTTAAAAAGTAATAGTTCTCTGCTGTGAAAGTAGACAAGACACATAACTGACTGTCCTTGTTCATCAGGTCAGTATAATTTGCACATTGACTCACTCCTATAGATAGTGTAAATTCTCTGGATCCGTACCATGTTAGCACACAAGTACAGAGCATTCATGAGTTCAAGTTGTGGATGAGAATCTTCATTTTTACCACATACAAGTTCTCCAGAGGTTGATTCCAAGTTATCATGAACTTCTTGCATCTTCATATTCTCTTGGAATCTACAACCAGGGCTCACTGTCACAGAGGAGATGTTTTCTAGTGTCCTCTTTCAGAGGTGTCCTAAGCAGGTGAAAGACAGAGGACCTGCCCGAGGATGGAAGCAAAGGAACAAAAATAGCGGCAGACTGCACATCTCCTCTCAGGAGACATGTTCCTTTTGCACAGTCCAAGAAACTCAACTGCTTCTTAGAATATAGTATTCTGTGCTTTCTTTCCTTTTTTTTTTTTAAGTTGAGGTAACATTGGTTTTACACTAATGTACATGATTCAGAGATATAGCTTTATACCTCCTTGAGTATATGTTATCACACCCCACCCATCACTGAGGCTTCCTAAATAGAATTGTTTACTGCAGATACCTTGTCCCTAACCTACAGTATTTTATAAAGTGTGGGGGGTATTGGTAGGAAATTGCTTCTTTGAGTGCCCAGGGTCAAAAGGATCTGGCTCCAACCTGAAATAATGGACCATATCAGTCAGCAGTCCAGTCAAGAGACAAAATACAACAATTATTTTAACAAAATGTTGTTATGTGAAAATACAGAAAGGGAGCACTGAACCATTACACGGAAAATATCTAAAGGAAGCAGATAACACTTGCAGGGGTGAGAAGTTGAAGGAAAAGTCAGAATTACTGAGGAGCTGGGCTGTGAGCCCAATTTAGGAATCTAGCCTCAGGTACAGGTGGAGGGAGAACTCCCTGGAAGCAGAGTGCAAACCCCTCTGGGAGTGACGCTTACCTGCCTTTGCCTGGGCTTCCTTCTGGGGCGGCATGAGCCTCTTTGGGAGATTTGAAATTGCAATTATCAGCTACAGCAACTGGAATAATTGACATGAATGAACTGGAGGAGTATGGCTGTAGTGATTTTAACAGGATCAAAAAGCCATCTATTTCTTTTTCTACTTCTAAGCTTCCAGTGTTCTTCTAGAACCCCTAGAAGAGCTCCTGAAGTGGAGATGGGCTGAAAAAACAAAACATGGCTTGTAAAACCTTAGAGTCCTGAAGTGGAGTATAGAAAGGGGAACCGCAAGCTGAGAGTGGAAGTTTAATGAGGACCATGACCCTCACATCACTGCATCCTCAGAGACATTTCCCTGTGGGCCTCACGGCATGACAGGCAAATAACGCACCATGTTTTCTCACACAAGGAGGATGTTGTAAGTGTATTTTGCTGGTGAAATGGAGAGTGAACAGATATTTGTTAAGCAGAGGGCAGGCCGTACTGGGCTTTCAACACGTGTCTTTTTCTACCCCCATTTTGGGTACAAGAATGGTTCATTTTCTGATTTCTTGTGATTGACAGATCCATTTCTGACCCAGTAGAAACTGGGAAAGCTGTGGATCATTTCTAGACATCTCACGTTTATTTCAAAACAGCATCTTGCTGATTTCCTCTTTCTCTACTGATGCAGCCCATTCATGAAATCACTTGAAGTTTATTTTGAAAACTATTTCCCGAAGAGTATTTGAGACAACTCATGTGAATGCACCATGAAGAAAAAGGCTAAATGATCACTGGAGAAAGTCATCTAGAGCATATGGCCACCCGCT
This sequence comes from Galemys pyrenaicus, assembly GCA_019455555.1. NCBI lineage: Eukaryota > Metazoa > Chordata > Mammalia > Eulipotyphla > Talpidae > Galemys > Galemys pyrenaicus. The sequence continues at coordinate 779,399 of JAGFMF010011791.1, read as the reverse complement.
GACATGGGAGTTGGAGCTGGGCCATCAAGTCTCCTGGCTTCCTCCCTTGTCCCAGCAATGCGCACCCACACACCGCCCCATGCAGAAGACTGTTCAGGAATGTAAACTCGAGGGAGTAAGGTGTCATGGAGACTATCCAGACTGAATTCTGACTGAGCCCAGCTCAAGCCTCCCTCTAAACTTTCAATGCCGTGGCTGGTGAGCATGCAGGTTTCTCACCTTGTGGCCACTAGGTAAATCCCCAGCTTGTTAAACCTGCCCCTACCAGTCAGAGTGGCCTGCCTCTTTCTTTGGTCTCTCCTTGCCTGCCATGGGCTGGAGATTGTTCCAGATTTTACCCAGGAAGAGTTGTGGTTTTGAACAAACAATGATGCTTTTTCACATGGACAAAATTGATTTGAATCACAGAGTATGTGGAAGTCGAGGCTTTCACCCACTCTGGATTTTTGAGAAAATTAAAATATTTTTTATTTGGTCCACAAAACACATTTTACATACAAATGAAAGGAAATATAAAAGCATTTAGTGTTTATAGTCAGAGTTCAGATGCAATGCTATCTTTAGTGGTTAATTGTTAATGTGATCTTAAACCCTTGTCAAAATCCAAAAGATTTAACAATGCTAAGCATAAACAAATAAATAATTCATCACTGAAAATAACATAATTTCTCTTTAAAAATTTAAACAACATGACTTTGAAAGAAATGATTATGGCTACAATTTTAAATCTGTGTTTTTAAAACAGTGGAGAGAGTAAAATAAAAGCTTCATTGTAAGTGATTCCAAAAGCTACCAAATGGTGGCCTGAGTCTTATTTTTATGAGTTGATACTGGGTGTTTCTTACGGTAAATGTCATTGCAAACTTTTATAATGTCAAATTTTAATTATTAGGCTATGTTTGTAGATCTTACTTTTTACATTGCATTTTACTTCTTAAGTCTCAAGTTCCCTTTGAATTGATACAGAGGTCAGGTAGTAATGAAAATATTATTTCTTTTTTACTTATGTTTTTATTTATTCCCTTCCAGCTTTATTGAGTTATAATTGACCTATAACATTCTGTAAGTATAAGGTGTAAAATGTGTTGATTTGGTGCACTTACAAATTACAAAATGATTACCACTGTCGCCTTAGCTCACTTTCCATCATGCTATGTAATTGATGTTTAATTATTGTAATGTGGCTCTGTATGTGACTCCATATTCGTGAAATTGAATAATTATAAATGTCTTTTGCTTCACTAAGTTTTGCCTGATCACATGTGACCAAGGAGTTACTGCAGGACTGCAAACTTTTAAGGAATGCACTCTCTAAATAGGGTCTGACCATCTGTTTGCTCAAAGGCAAAGGAAGCATACTATTTATTGGGAAAGACATTTAATCAAACTGGGATGCAGAGAGAGAGACTGACAGAGAGAGAGAGAGAGAGAGAGAAAGAGAGAGAGAGAGAGAGAGAGAGAGAAATAATACTTTCCCAATAAAATTGCTAAAGTTATCCATCCCCTTTTGTACAAATGCCCAAACAGGCTTGCGCCAAAGTTAGTGCACTCAAGCTGAAAACTTGCTGTAAGTCTAACATACATTCTGGCAGGGAACTGTTATAAAGGGGTTAGGCAGGTCCAAGGTCCCAGAGGTCTGGGACAGAAGGAGACACTCAAAATTCAAAATATGAATTGTGGGGCCTCCCTGGAGGAGCAAAGGTTAAAAATCTCAGCACTATCAAGCTATCACTCAGCCACTGCACCACTGTGACCTGAGGCCTGAGGCCTGAGTTTCATCTGAGGCCTGAGTTTCATCCATGGTCGGGGAACTGACACACATGGCCCAGCAGACCCCTCCTGCCTCACCCACTGCTCTCCTCAGCAGTGTATTTCAGTCAGTTGCCTGTTCTGCTCTCTACTCTGGTGACTCCTCTCACCCCCAAACCTCTGGCATACACCCCAGTTCTCTTATGCATACATAAATAAAAATAAATCTTTAAAAACACAAATTTCAAAACATGCCAGATCAAGATATTGGCTGCCACTTTCTCTGCCAAGGACAAGGAGCAGCCTTCCCATATGTCTGTCACCCACATGTTTCTTCCAAGTATCTCTTCCAAATGTCTCCACATGCCGCCCGTGCTTAGATCTCCCACCCAATGTATATATCCACTTGGCTCTTTCCCAACTGATATCCCATTCAGGAAGTCTGGTTTATGGCCTGTTGGGTCTTGTAATCCAAGGTGACTGCGTGTAAGTGGGGCTGGGGAAAGTGGTGCCCATTCCAAGCTCCTTCTTCTTTTGTAGAGATGCTTCTGTAACATGATGGTGTGCTCCAGGTGTGAGTATTCCAACATGATTCTATTTATATGCCAGGATTCACAGTACCACACACATGTCCTTCTCTCTAACTTGCATTATTAGCCAGCATTGAAAAGCTAAACTGGATCGGCTAGAAGAAGGCATCTGATTCTGTTTTTCTGTTCTGCAAAGAATATGCAGTAATTAGTTTGCCCAAGTCTATGTTAGATAAAGGGAAACTTCTAAGGCATTTGTGAGAGGTCAGTTCTCAGTCAGAGTATGCTGAGATTTGAAAGGTAGTACTTAGTTTCAGGGAGATCCTCAGCAAAGTGATGAGAGAGACAAAACATACTCTCAGCTGTTGACTAGAAATAAAGTCTTAGTGATAGTTAGACAAAGAGTTTGCTAGATAGTCAAAGTCAGGATTCAGACCTATGGCAGACTTTCTGGTTTCTTTGGCCCTGCTTTAGGTAAGCCCTGTTTGGCTGGGGATTTACCCACAAGGGAATGTATAGCTTTGGGTGTTTCTTAGGAAACGATCATTCTTTTTCTCTTCTCCATCTCTATGCTACACACACTAATTCTATTAAAATTTTTTTCTATTAAAGGTCTTATGTACTAGAGTATGCTTTGTTTTTATGTGGCAAATGGCAGAACTCATTTAGGGCATAAAAGTCTGGGGGTTTGGGGGGGGTGTCAATCTTTAAGTAGGAATATTGAGTTGTTGACAATAAAAATGTTATTTTTCTTGACAAGGTGATTAAGTTTTTAGTTGTCCCAACTTGAAGATATGCTGATGTGTCCATGCTCAGAGGAAGGCAACATAGGATTTAATTTATCATTCCTAAGGAATGCCATGCAGAGATGGCCTTTGTTAATTTTTTTATCTTGCTCCTTGGTCATTAGTGGGGGTTGCAAGGCATTTGTTCTCATGCAGCCAGTTCTTGTCAAGGCTATGGTGTGAATTGTTCTGACCTAAATCTCTGCAGATGCCTTTCTATCTTGTCAGCTAGGTGGGGGAGGTGTGTGTGTATATGTGTGTGTGTGTGTCCACGTTTGTGTATGTACATGTGTATAGTGTGTGTGGAGGTGGGTCATACCAGAAAACTTTGCAATTGTTCACACTAGTGGTTAGCTTGCATAGACTGTGAGAGTTAGAACTAAAGTTTTGTTATTTCTAGTTTGAAAAGTCTTGAGCCAGATAAATTTAAAATAAATTATTGATAGCAATGCAAAGAAGGGGAGTTTGTGTTGAGGCAGGGATTAACTTGCTAATGATATCATTTTACATTATGGAGGTCTGTTACACTATTAAAAACATTTGAATAGATTATTTTTTTTCTTTCTCAGCAAGCATGAAAGAGACATCACCATTTCATATAATGTTTGCTCAAACTCTTAGATTTGTGAGTGGAAAGTAAGAAAAATCCTTGAGTTTCTAACTTATAGACCAGTGTCTGTCTCAGCACATTATACTTATTTCTTACTACATATTGCCCCTTTATTAGGTATACAGTATAATGCAGGCTTGTGGATATAATTCATTATGATAAAAGAGTGTCATTGCTACTTAATCCTGTATATATAAAAAATTCTGCAATGGTTAAACTATTTGTTTTTGTTATCATCAATCCTTTTCTATCTGATAGCTCTTTCTTTCACTTTCTTTCTTTTAAAGATTTATTTATTTATGCATACAAGAGCTAGGGTACAGGCCAGAGTCTAGGGAGGTGAGAGGATCCACCAGAGACAGAGTGGGGAGCAGAACAGGCAGATTGACTGAAACACACTGCTGAGGGGAGCAGCAGGCTGGGCAGGAGAGGTGTGCTGTGCCATGTGGGTTCCCTCCCCGGCCAGAAGGCCAGCAGCAGGGATCAAACTCGTGCTGCAGTGGCTGCAGTTAGCTTCATAGTGCATTGCTTAACCCACTGAGACACCAGGGAGGCCTCCTGATAGTTCTTTCTTAGAGAGTGTTTCAACTTTTCATATTGAATTTGATGGATATTTTTATTCCTCTTTGCCTCACGCTCAGCTTCTTGCTTAGGATTAGTCCTGCTGAGGAGGCAAGCAAGCCCATGCTTTCCCTAATTTCTTGGGGAGATAGGGACCAAGGGCTCTTTATCCCCTTTAAGTTTTTAGTCATTCATCTCTATGGAGCATAAGTAATGACAATTATGTAATATCAGGCCCATTTTTTTTCTATTACATTAACAACTACACTGTCTTTTTCACTCTGTCCATCAAAGTCCCTTTCTCTACAAGGAATAAAAGAGAAAGGAAATTCTGTCCTGCTGTAATCATCTTCCCCTTTGTCTTTCATTGTTTTTTACTCCACTCAATATCTGCAAGTGATATGACTTATAAGGTAATCAGAGTGGACAAGATAGCTGAATCAAGAAGCAAACCCAAACTGTCCCATGTACCTACAAGCCCCAGAGGCTATGAGTGACCAGACTAATCCTTACAGACAGAGTAGAACATATCATAACAGCTAACCTTACTGCCAATGTTTAAGCAGGAAAAGCCACGAGGACTCTGAGCTTCCGACTGTCTAAACATTACTAGTCAGTAAAAGGAAGCTTGAAGGAAACAGAGGAGCTGTAACATCAAATATAAGCCCAGTACTCTGTCCAACAAGTGGCACGTCAGGCCAGTGTACGTGTCAGTGTACAGGGAGCTGCAGAGAATTGGATCCAATGTGAGCACCAAAGGTATTAGCATTTAGTAACAAACGCTATGCAGAGAGGGCTGGTTCCAAAAGATACACAGGAGGGCTTCAGAGAATGCTTACTGTGAGCCCCATTGGTGTGATCTTCTTTTCAAATGCCATCCAGCCTTTGATGGCCAACTCTGCTTTGATGCAGAGCAGCATCAGTCTATAAAAACATAAAGGTTAGATTTCCATTGGCAGAGTGTGTAAAGGAAGTGTAAGAGGAAAGCTGAAATCATAAAAGCAAAGCATTTCCATATGTCATGGGATTGCTGAGACCTGAAGGCACCAAATTAATCAGAGACCTTTCTCCCTTCTCCTAAAAGATGCAACAAATAAGAGACAAAGGCAAGACTGCCCTTCACCCCCCATTGCTTGCCCTTTATTAGCGCCACAGTCAGAGTTCTTCAAATGCCAGACAGAAGGTTAAGGGAGACTCTAGTTAAGATGCAAAATAGCTCTTACCAGAGAGGTCTTCCATGCTGAAAGGAATGAACTGAAACCATCAGGAAGTTAATCTTAAAAATCTTTTAATAGAAGATAGGAGAATCCTTGATTTTGTTCTTTTTAATAGGCAGTGGAAGGGTTTAATTACAGAAACCTAAATTCTATAAATTCACTTTTCACTTGCTTGGATATGTGGCTTTGTTTTCCTTCACCAAAGAGGTGGAGACCATGGTTCCATCTCTTGTACCTGAGCTGGGTCTAGAAATTCTTTTGCTGTATAACATATAATCATGAGTTTCCAAATCCAAGTCAAGGCCTTGACAGTCCCCTTGTGTTTCTGCTGCTGCTCTTGTATTTCTCTATTCCCATGAAGACTTGCCATGGCTGACTTACTGGACCATGAGGGAGCAAGTCAGGGGGCTGAAGCAATCCATCCAGGCACAAACCCAACTTTATTAGCAGAATTGCTAGATCCTGTGCAGCTGACTCCATACACGAGCAATAAGTAAAGTCATTGTTTAACCTGGTGATGTTTGATGTTGTTTATCTATCATCATTGTGGCAACAGATAATCTACACAGCATAGTAGGATAGATGGGGATTTCAATGGGAACGTTAGGAAAAATGTGGATTTGGGACAGGGTAGAGGAAGAGGTGGATCATACTCGAAAATTTATTGCATCATGCCTCTGCTATTAATATACACAATTAGGTAGTTTAATAACATCAGTGAGAGCAGATTATATCTAACTTTAATTTAGTATTCCTGGAGCTTCAAATCTTAAAACCTTTCTTACAAGAGATTATATATTATCAGTTAATTATATCTATTGGTATTTATCACTTGCCTATGTTCTCACTTCAGTTTCAACAAAATATTTTTACCAGGAACCTTTTCTCCATTATCTTGGCTTGAAAAGAACCACTTGGCTTCCATTTTTTCAGTTTCATTAAATTTTCCTACCTCTTTTTTTTTTTTTTTTTTAAATATGTTTGTCANATTATCTTGGCTTGAAAAGAACCACTTGGCTTCCATTTTTTCAGTTTCATTAAATTTTCCTACCTCTTTTTTTTTTTTTTTTTTAAATATGTGTGTCAGCCAGAGTCTTGAATGAAAAAGGTGGAACACACAAATGAAGACTCTTTCAAGACGGTTAATAAAAGTTCAGCTACAAAGATTTGGGTGAACTAGGCCTCACGGTACTGTTTAGGATTTAATACCAGATGTGCTAAAACTGTGTTCATGTGAGAGAAGAAAAAGGTAGCTGGATCCTGAAACCAGAAAAGCAAGAGATCTTTGCAGAGTTTGCAGATGGGAGGATGCAAATCTCACTTCATTTCCCTTCCCAAGCCTCCTTCCTGGTTGACCTCTATCATCCAGTCAATATGGAAAAAGGATTTACTGAGGTGTTGATACAGGGAAGTTTCAGATACCAAGGTGGAGAAGGATGGAGGTTAAGCTGGAGGGCCCAAGGTGACTACCCAGCACACCTGCTCACATGTTTTACCAATAAGCCCTTTTTCTAATTACCAAGTCAGTGTTCCTGGAAGCCCTCAAAGTTATCTGCACTACACTGACTCACTGGGTTCTGAATCATGAAGGCTTCAGTGTAAATGTATTAACATCACACATTAAGAAACTTACTTTGTGTCTTTAATCATCAAAACACTTATCTCCCTTTGACCTTCAGCTGCAGTTACTGCTCCCTAATCTATAGAATCTGCCAGCACCAGAAACTGAAGTCTTGGCATGACATTAGCACAGTCATTTGCTAGTCAGTCAGTTACATTGTGTTGTTGTGCTTCTTTCCTAGAAGGAGGTGCCATTAGTCTTCACTAGAATAACACACTTCCATCTACCAGTTTGTCTTTTCTGCCTTCAAGGCTTCCACCTGCACCTCTGTAAGAACTTGTGAAGGGATCCATTCACTGGCACTGTATTCAGGATAATTAATGCAAAATAAGGGTCCCAATCAGTTTCAATGGAGGTAAGGCAATGGGCCCCATGGCCTGGGATCTGCTGGTTTTACCAAGCCATACAGATGCTTCTGGAAAAGCACTACTAAAGGCATTGCCGAGGTAGATAATTGGAGACTACATTGGTGAGTTGCCATCTTCCAAAATGCAGTGAGTCCTATATCAAAAGCTACTATGTTGAGTTGTGTCCACCAAAGATGGAATCCCTGGGTCTGAGCATCCATGAAAATAGCAGTGGAACAACTTCCCCTTTCTCCCACTGAGCCACCTGGGAAATTGCACATAATTGTTCTCCAGATTTAATCATTTACCAGGTGTCTGTGAAGTGAGAGAGGAATTTGCTCCCCACATTTTCAAGAATTATTGAAATTGACTGTATTAATTCTAGCTCCTGAAAAGTCCAGAATGGTTAGTCAAATGGATTAGGAGTAATGAAGATTAAGTAAATGGTGAACTTCACAGAGGACAGGGATGGCAGCTTCTACTTGAATTTGTTCCTGGTGCAAAGCCTTTTCTTACTCTGTGTCCTGGCTGAAAGTCACACTCTTCTGTGTCCCTCACTAAAAGGGTTAGTGAAGTTTTCTCACATGCAACATATCTTTCTTCCAAATCTAAAGAGACTCATCAAGTTTTGTAACAATTTCTTAATGACTAGAACAAAGAGATAAATAGCAAGTCCTTTATCTTAACTGGACCACTATCATCACTGATGTGGTAGGATTCTAAATCTTTCTGGTGTTTTTATTATCCTGCAGTATGTATAAGACTTTGTATGACACCCATTATTTTTCCATTTCCTGGTCTAGGTGCATTTAGAATAATGCAACGTTATAAATGAAAGTGAGGAATATTGATAACTGAAGTTATTGAGTGATATAACATGACAGAAAGCAGAAAAGTGAACATAATCCTGGGAAAATTGGTGGATGTAGGAGAGAGAGGCATGGATAAAGAAATTGTGGAATAACTCAATGGACTATGACTCAGCTATTAAAAAATATGAATAGTGCCTTTTGGGACAAAATGGATGCACCTTGTGATGATGAGACTGAGTGAACTAAGTTAGAAAGAGAAAGGTAGATATCATATGGTTTCTCTGAGCCATGGAAAGGGAATAAACAGAAAACACATATTGCCAAAGCACAGCCAGCCATCCTTATTTTCACTTTGTGAAAAATATACTGGGGGTTTTGGGAGGGGGAAGCAGGGCATGAGGAAGGAAGGAGGCAGAATATTGGCAAGTGAGTTCTGGTGGGAAGTGAGTGAAGCATGAGATATGTGAAGGAGTAAAATTTGATTATATGTTATATAAATTTGATTATATATTACATATATTATACTTGCTTTGGTATTTTTGATAATTACATTGATAACTGAAGCATTTTATGCTATTTGTTAAAAGCTGTAACATATTTTTACTTTAAATTCATTTACATTACATTTTTAATGTAGTTAATTGGATTAAAGAGGTATCAGATCTTTACTGCATACATTCTCTTGGAACTCACTGACTTCTTAAAAAATTTCTTAGTACATTGCCCATTTATAAACTTGGTAGAATGTACAATCGTAAAGTTTGAAAGAACAAGAAGAAATTGTTTATAACTACACACCCCCATTTTCATGATGCTTATGGACTAGCTGTTGTCATTTACAATTTCTGTAACTATAAGGACTCCCTTTCCATATTTATAGTGTCAGATTAGGTATGTTTTATTAACAATTCTATAATTATTTAGATCAATGTTCATAATTTCTGAAATTTTGATTTAGGAGGACAAGCTAAAAATTAATGACTTCTAAGAAAATAAAAAATTGCAAATCTTTATCTGGATCTCTCTTAGCATATACATGTACATAATGCATATATATCCAGTTGTAAGGAGAACATTGCAAAACCATCTATGTCATTGACTAAGAAATGGAATGAACTTTGATCTTTCATTACATGTAATATTACACAGTGAATAACAATTACTAAATAGTTTTTTAAACTGTCTTTTGATTAACCTGGCTTTTTTCCTGGAGTTCTAACTTTAAGAGAGTATTAGAATATATTGAAATTAATTTTCAAATAAGAAAAGGTATTTCTGAGTCAAAATGTCTTCTTAATTCAACATATCTGAATCTTTTGAAGATTGGAATTTAAACTTGGCTTCATCTGACCCTTAATTTTGTTTCTCTATATTCCTCATAACATTGACACCATCTACTATTTCTCCTTTCCCTTCTGATTTATTTTACTTAGTGTTATGTCTTCCAGCTCCATCCATGTTGAAACGGCATGAGTTTATCTTTTTTGATCCCAATATAACCTCAGTTAAAAATATTAAATAAATTAATTAAAAATAAAGAACTTTATACCCTCCTCCCAAAAAAGTCATAATCGTAGAAGGACAAACTGAAGTAGCATCTCAGCATTTTGTAATTTCAGCATCCACAGAGTCTACCACCAGGGGTTCAGACACTGACAGCATCTTGGTGGGTCTGTTTGAGGGTGACTAGTTAATAGACATGTCAGGTTGATTAATGAACTTCAAGTTGTTTTAGAAGAGATTGGGTTTTTGGTCAATATAACTGTCAGATTATCAAGGAGGTGCTGTAAAGATATTTTTAATAAGACTGAGTAATGCCCATAAATCTTCATTGATATCTGAAATTTTAACACTATCACAAAATTTTGAAAACAATTTATTATATTTTAAAGCAGAAAAGCTCAATAGGATCTATATCAATTATTTTTTTTTAATTTGTGAGGCTTGGAGAAATGTATTTGTTCAATATCTATTCTCAAGATGATTCACAAGCAAAGTAAACATGAGTTGTTCAGAAAACTTATAACACTAGCTCAGACAGAGCTTTTAGTCATCTATAAAGTTCTGATCTATTGGCTGTTGAGGCATTTACTGTATTTAGTATGTCGCTGGACACTTGTACTCATCACCTTTTCTCAGTTTTAGGGACATGCCCCCAACAGTGGCTCCTGATAGCACATGTCACTGGAAAGCTACAGCAGAAGGAAATCAGAGGATGCAGGAGGCCCTTCTCCTGGCCTTGGACAGTGCCCCCAGCACTGTGCTGTGCTACAGATGTACCTTTACTAGCCAAAGTAGCACAGCTATAGCTTCCAGCCTGAAAAATCGCTTTTTTAAGCTAATTTATTCAAAGATTTTTGAAAGTTGAACATATGCATCACTTCTTACAGGAATTTAAATTTGTCTACGAGGGACAGTTTTTTAAAGGAACGTGTCTTTAAAAAAAATAATCAAACAAAAGTCACAAGAAGACTCATTCCTTCTTAGTTTATGTATTTCTTCTGAAGATGGGAAAGTTGTTTAGATTAATGGATTGTTGTCAGTGGGATATTTTTCACTATAGTAAATTATTTTTATCATGCTATGAAAATATAGCCCAGTATTTTTTCAGCTACCATTTGTTTTCTATTTTGAATGAAAACATTATAACAACTCTGTGCATATGAGTCAGGTTGACAAGGCATTTCCTGAGATTAGTAGAAATTCAGTTCTTCATATCACCTATATGGAATTTAGAGAAACTTAGAATTAAAATTTTCCTAGTACACTAGAGATTGAGAATTGAGGGATTTGGAAATGACAATTGCTAAAACATTTTAAGTGCACAGAGTAAAGTGAAATATCAAGTTGCTGAAAAGGTGATGATAGGTAGGTGAAATTTTAGGTGAAATTTTTAAACCATGTTAATTTTTAAAAGAGATGAAAGCTGTATTATTATTATTTTTTGTTACTATTCTAATTACCACAAACTGAGAGTCTTACCAAAACAACAACACAAGGTTATTAGCTTAGAGTTCTGGACATCACACATGCAAAATAAGTTGCATCAGACTAAAATCAAGGTGTTGGCAGATCTGTATTCCTTTTGTATACTCTAGGGGAAGAGGGTGTTCTTGTCTTTTTCATATTTTAGATGAAGCTTATGTTCCTTGGCTGTAGCTCCCTCCTCCATCTTTAAAGCCAGTGACACAGTATATTTCTCCTCTGCAACTTTCTATATCTCCTTCATAAGGATTCATAGGATAACATCAGGTCCACCAAAATAACAGGATTATTTGTTCTTCTCAGGATTCTCAAAGTATCATTATAATTTCTGTAAAGTTTAACATGTTAGAAATGAATTGTTTGCTCATATCAAGTCCAGTGCTGTTTTAGGACATTCTTTAGGTTTCTGCTGCTTTGATTTATAAGCACCTGCATTCCAACATTTACTTCCTTGATGGCATGTTCATGTACCTACAAGTTCATATGTGGAAGCTCTAACCCCAAGTGATGGTATGTGGAGGTAGAGCATCTAGTAGGTAATTAGATTTAGATATGGCCATGAGTGTAGTGTTCCCACCGGGATTTTGAGAAAAGGAATAGACCAGAGCCTTCCTTCTCTGCCATGTGAGGAAATCATAAGAAGGTGACTCTCTGCAAACCAGGATGAGCTTCCTCACCAGGAGCCTGACCACACATTGGCACCATGCCTGGGGGCTCTCCAGCTTCCAGAACAGACAGAAATAAACATCTGTTGAAGCCACCTCATATAGAGTGTTTTATTACAGTAATCCAGGCTGCCTAAGATACTTGCCTACTGAAGCAATGAAGATGAACATAGCGATTCATATACTGGTACCAGTTACCCACCTTCTGTTTGTATTTCTTCCAGTAGACCTCACCTAAAGGCTTTGTCTTGCTGAATGGGGGTAGGAAAGTGAAGTACTCCATGTGCTGAAAACAGGTATAGAGAACACTGGTCATGCTACCATACTTGCCCAAATGGAAAAGGTCAAAGCTAAAATCACAATAACAACCTTCCATGCTTTTCAAGTGATACAAACTTGGAAATCCTTGTCCAAAGGTCACTTGTAAGACTGAAAATAGCTTTTACAGAAAAGATAATGTCTGTATAAGTTTCCTGTGGCTGCCATGACATTGAACACAAACTCTGTGGCTCAACACCACAGACATTTACTCTGAGAGTTCTAGAGACCAGAGACCAACTCAGGCTGCTGGCAGAGGACTATGTCCTTCAAGTGCTATGCAGAGAATGAATCTCTCTATCTCTAGCTCTGGTAACTGCAGTGTTCCTTAAAACTTGTGGCAGCACACTGACCATCATCTTCACAGAATCTTCTCTGTGGGTACCTTCTCTTCTTCTGCCTCTTGTTATTGGAATGTGGACCCACTCAGATAATCCAAAATTACATCATCAGGAAATACTTAATCGCATCTGAAAACTCCCTTTTTCCCAATAAGTTCCTATTCACAAAATTTCCATGGACATATCTTTTTCATGGAGGGTGAGGAGGGCAACACATTTAACCATTATAGTTATAAAACCAACATCTTTTACACCAATGTTATAAGGACATTAATCATCAATAGAACTAGCTTTGGCTGGCAATGACAACTGATTTATATACAAGACAGGCATGCTAGTTTGCGAATCCTTGGCTTAGGTGACTTACATAACAAATTTCCCCTCTTCAGTTCTGCTTGCACAAATGATTGCTGTCTTCTGGGTTCAAGTATCCTGACAATCACCCCTCTGCACCAGAAACTACAGATACATGCCTGCAAGAGACTACATTGAGAAAGAAGTTGAGAGTATTACCGTTATTTTGAACTCCCACCATTCGCAAAGCACTAGGAAAGGTACTCAGGAAACAGAGAAAGATGAGCATTTATCTCTCAGTTACCTGAAAAACATATTTAGAGAGATCCTTCTGTCATTGACCATATTTAAAAGAAGAAAAAAAAATAACAGTGAATCTCAAAATAAAGCAAGGTAAATTTTTAAAATTTAATTCCTAGTTCTAAAATATAACCAAAGTAAATTTTCCTATAAGGTGCTAACAAACTTGACGAAATAAATTAGAAATTATTTACTCTATCCTGAATGAGTGTTTACAAATCACAACAATATATTTTTACTAATAACAGCAAAATTACTAAGGAACTGGACTTGGACTTGTTACTCTTAATAACTAAATTAGCATCATAATTTTGGGAAGTGGAAGTGACAGTGACATTTCCAGTTAAAGTATCACATTTCTATTCTAAAACTAAGTGTACAAATTTGGTGAATTTGGTGGTGGTGGTAGTGGGGTGTGTGTGTGTGTGTGTGTGAGAGAGAGAGAGAGAGAGAGAGAGAGAGAGAGAGAGAGAGAGAGAGAGAGAGAGAGAGAGAGATCT